>PYHX02000158.1:89618548-89676245 GCA_004302925.2 Cochliomyia hominivorax | reverse complement strand
ATCTGAACAAAAATTTTTCTAAATCTGAACAAATATCTTAAGTAGGGTCTTGAGTAGAATCAGAATTAAAACTCGAATTAATAACTTATTGGACAGAAATTAAAACATTTAGAAAACTGATCAATAATTTTAACCGGAATAGAAGTTAGGATCTGAAACAGAATCTTAATTTAAATTTGAACAGAGTTTTAACTAGAATTTGAACTAGAATTATCAGAGATCGAATCGGGAACAGAATATGAACTTGGATCTGTACTAGAACTGAACTGTACTCGAACTAAACTGAACTTGAACTAGAACTGACCAAGAACTAAACAATAACTGAACAAGAACTGAACAAGAACTGAACTTGAACTGAACAAGAACTGAACTTGAACTGAACTAGAATTGAACTAGAACTGAACAAGAACTGAACAAGAACTAAACTAAAACTGAACTAGAACTGAACAAGAACTGAACTAGAATTGAACTAGAATTGAACTAGAACTGAACAAGAACTGAACTAGAATTGAACTAGAACTGAACAAAACTGAACTAAAACTGAACTAGAACTGAACAAGAACTGAACAAGAACTGAACTTGAACTCAACTAGAATTGAACTAGAACTGAACAAGAACTGAACTTGAACTGAACTAGAATTGAATTAGAACTGAACAAGAACTGAACTTGAACTGAACTAGAACTGAACAAGAACTGAACTAGAATTGAACTAGAACTGAACAAGAACTGAACTAGAATTGAACTAGAACTGAACTTGAACTGAACTAGAATTGAACTAGAACTGAACAAGAACTGAACTTGAACTGAACTAGAATTGAATTAGAACTGAACAAGAACTGAACTAGAACTGAACTAGAATTGAACTAGAACTGAACTAGAACTGAACTAGAACTGAACTAGAAGTGAACTAGAACTGAACAAGAACTGAAACTTGAAATGAACTTGAACTTTGAACTTTAGAACTAAACTAGAACTGAACTAGAACTGAACTAGAACTGAACTAGAACTGAACTAGAACTGAACTAAGAACTGAACAAGAACTGAACTAGAACTGAACTAGAAGTGAACTAGAACTGAAACTAGAATGAACTAGAACTGAACTAGAAGTTGAACTAGAACTGAACAAGAACTGAACTAGAAATGACTTGACTGAAATTGAACTAACTAGAACTGAACAAGAACTGACTAGAACTGAACTAGAACTAAACTAGAAGTGAACTAGAACTGAACTAGAACTGAACAAGAACTGAACTAGAACTGAACAAGAACTGAACTAGAAATGAACTATAACTGAACTAGAAGTGAACTAGAACTGATCTAGAAATAAAATTGAACTCAACTAGAACTGAATTAGAACTAAACTAGAAATGAAATAGAACTGAATTAGAACTAGAGTAGAGCAGAACTAGAGCTGAACTAGAACTGACTTGAACTGAACTTGAACTGAATTAGAACTTTTTCTACGAATTTTTAAAATCGTTAAATAATTTTCAATTTTCTCACGGAACATTTCACTAATTTAGTCTTTTCTATGATATCAGAAATAAAACTTTTATAACATCGAAATGAACTCATTTAAATTTCGTCATTTTAACTGTTTTTCATTTTTCTAAAACGTTTTGTTTAACGAAAACAAATTATTTAGGCGTTTCCCATGAAATGTATTGTTTTTTTCTAAATTCTACAATTTTCATTTGTTAACAAAATTTTTTATCAATTTCCTCACAAAATACATCATTTATTTATTCTTTTTTCGTTATTTCCATTTTCAGAGAGAAAAAAAAAACTTAATAATTTTATTTAATTTTCAAACGATTTTTGTTTAAAAGCCGCTAACAAATCACAAAATCTAATCTAATTTAATTTTAAATACCAGTTCAGTTCAGTTAGACATTTCCAGCATTTTATGCTCAACAAGGGGGAAAACATTAATCTTTTTTCCAAATAAAACCATAAAATTTTACATTAAAGACAAAAAAAAAATCTATAATTTTTTTTAAAGTGTAACAACAATTAACATTAGAAGAGTCACCAACAGTGTGAACATTAACAAGTAAGAATAATATATATACGGCTATGACGAATTTTCAATACCCTCCAGCATAATGGCATGTGAAGTAAATACAAAATAATACAAACAGTCGATTTATAATAAAAGTTCTTTGACGAAAGTTCTTTGCTTGAATTTAGAGGTTGTCTCAGATATCGGTCTATAACTTTTAAAATACTCAACCGATTATGCTGGTTTCAACTAGGAAACTTCTCAGATCTATAAGAAATACACGGGCCGAATTTCATTAAGCTCTTTCTATTATTATGGATGTGAGAGTGTCAACAACAAGCAGGCAGACAAACTAGCAGACGGATGGACGGACGGACGGACAGACAGACAGATGGACATAGCTAAATCGATTCAGATGTTGATTTGATTCAAGAATATATTCATACATTATGGGGTCTGAGATGATTCTTTGTTAGCGTTACACACAGAATGATAAAGTTAACCTCTTCATCACTTGTGATGGTGGAGGGTAAAAAAAACAGTGTTTCAACTTGAAATTAATTTATGGCATTTTGAGTTTTACAAAACGGTGTTTAAAAGAGTATGTAAATGGGTTTTTAACTTTAATTCAAAAAAGGGTTATAATTATTCTTTGAATTGCTCTCATTTGGGAAAATTGAAGCGATTAATAAATAAAATGGTTATTTAGTTGTAAATGGAGCTTAAATTGTGATTTATTATGAAAATAGAATTAAAATATGATTTAATAAACATTAATTATTTAATTAATAACTAAATATAACTAAAATGACTTAAATAGTTCTTTGGGGGATTAAATGCCATATTTACAGAATTTAAGTGATTTTTTCCTTACAACACTAAAAATGTTAAAATTTATTTAATTTTTTGCGGTTTTTCCATTAAATTTATTTTCGTTTTTCACTGTCTGTCAGTTGTAGAACAAATTACAAACAGAATCCTAAATTTTAATTGTTTTCTAAAATTCACTTCTATTTGAATGAGATTTTCGCAACCTCAAAAGGAATTTCGATTTACAATAACAAAAATGTCACAATTAAATGAACTTGTTAATAATTGTTTATGTAAAATTTATAAAAAAATATTTTGTTTTGCCGTTTAAAATTGTATAAATTTTATTCACAAATTATCGTTATTTTTAATGTTTATTATTGTAAAAAGTTGTAAGAGACTTTTTTTTGGGGTTTTTCTTTGCAAAAATTAATGTCATGATATGGAATTTTTGTTGGTTTTGGTTACATGTGTATGACACCCTTATTTTGTTGACAAGTGGAAGTTGATGGGTTTGGGGTCACAAACTGAAATTGTTTTAACACGAAAATGCAAAAAGAGGAAAATCATTTATAAATTCATTGAAACAAGTAGAAATGTAATACCCTACACCATTCCAAGGGACATATTTATTGGCATAGGAAGTAAATATCAGTAAATATATTTTTAGTTCAGATTCTAGATGATGCTTCTAGTTTTAATTCCATTTAAGACTTTAGTTGCGTCACAGTTCACTTCAGAATCAGTCTAAGATTCTAATTCAAATTCAACTTAAGATTCTATTTCAGATTCCCGTCAGGATTCATATTTTAGTTCAAACTCCAGTTCTGTTTCAGCTTAAATTATAGTTCAGTTATTTGTTCAGATTAAAATTCAGATTCTGGTTTAAATTATAGATCAGATTTTGGTCCAGATTCGAATTCAAAATTTAGTGCAGATTCTTGTTAAGATTCTATTTCAGTTTTTGGTTTCAGTTCTAATCCATCTCTAGTTGAAATTCTGACTTGGATATAATTCAGTTATATATCAGTTAATCCTTTTCCTGTAGTTTTTCAGACTTTAGTACAGATTTAATTTAGATTTTTGGCCAGATTCTTATTTAGGATCTCGTTCTAATTCTAGATAAGATTCTAGTTTAAACTCTGTTTCGGATTCAGGTTCAGTTTTAGTAACGTATTTGACTCCGTTATAAACTCAGTTAGATTTATATTTTGATTTAGTGGAAATCCACTTAAAGATCGGTTCTAATACAGTTCTGGATAAAGTAAAGTTCAGTTCTAATTCAGTACTAATTTAGTTCTGGTTCTAGTTCAGTTCTGGTTCAGTTCTAGTTCAGTTCTGGTTTAGTTCTGGTTCATTTCTGGTTCAGTTCTAGTTCAGTTCTAGTTCAGTTCTGGTTTAGTTCTGGTTCATTTCTCGTTCAGTTCTAGTTCAGTTCTAGTTCATTTCTAATCCAGTTGTAGTTCAGTTTTAGTTCATTTCTGGTTCAGATTTAGTTCAGTTCTAGTTCAGTTCTGGTTCATTTCTGGTTCAGTTCTAGTCCAGTTCTAGTTCAGTTCTAATCCAGTTGTAGTTCAGTTCTGGTTCATTTCTGGTTCAGTTTTAGTTCAGTTCTAGTTCAGTTTTAGTTCAGTTCTAGTTCAGTTCTGGTTCAGTTCTAGTTCTGTTCTAGTTCAGTTCTGGTTCAGTTCTGGTTCATTTCTGGTTCAGTTCTAGTCCAGTTTTGGTTCAGTTCTAGTCCAGTTGTAGTTCAGTTTTAGTTCAGTTCTGGTTCAGTTCTAGTTCAGTTCTAGTTCAGTTCTGTTTCATTTCTGGTTCAGTTTTAAGTTCAGTTCTGGTTCATTTCTGGTTCAGTTCTAGTTCAGTTCTGGTTCATTTCTGGTTCATTTCTAGTTCAGTTCTAGTCCAGTTGTATTTCAGTTTAAGTTCAGTTCTGGTTCAGTTCTAGTTCAGTTCTAGTTCAGTTCTGGTTCATTTCTGGTTCAGTTCTAGTCCAGTTGTAGTTAAGTTTTAGTTCAGTTCTGGTTCAGTTGTAGTTCAGGTTTAGTTCAGTTCTAGTTCAGTTCTGGTTCTGTTCTAGTTCAGTTCTGGTTCATTTCTGGTTCATTTCTGGTTCAGTTCTAGTTCAGTTCTGGTTCATTTCTGGTTCAGTTCTAGTCCAGTTTTGGTTCAGTTCTAGTCCAGTTGTAGTTCAGTTCTAGTTCAGTTCTGGTTCATTTCTGGTTCATTTCTGGTTCAGTTCTGGTTCAGTTCTGGTTCAGTTCTAGTTCAGTTTTAGTTTAGGTTTTAGTTCAGTTTTAGTTCATTTCTGGTTCATTTCTAGTTCAGTTCTAGTAACATTCTAGATCAATTCTAGTTCAGTTCTAGTTCAGTTTTAGTTCAGTTCTGGTTCAGTTCTGGTTCATTTCTGATTCAGTTTTAGTTCAGTTTTAGTTCATTTCTGGTTCAGTTTTAGTTCAGTTCTAGTTCAGTTCTGGTTCATTTCTAGTTCAGTTCTATTTCAATTCTGGTTCATTTCTAGTTCAGTTCTATTTCAGTTTTAGTTCAGTTCTGGTTCAGTTCTGGTTCATTTCTGGTTCATTTCTGGTTCATTTCTGGTTCATTTCTGATTCAGTTTTAATTCAGTTTTAGTTCATTTCTAGTTCAGTTCTGGTTCATTTCTAGTTCAGTTCTATTTCAGTTTTAGTTCAATTCTGGTTCATTTCTAGTTCAGTTCTATTTCAGTTTTAGTTCAGTTCTAGTTCAGTTCTAATTCACTTCTAGTTCAGTTCTACTTTAGATATGTTTTATAAGTTTGATTTAAAATTTCAATTAATTAATTAATAAAAATAATTATTTATTTCTTGTGTGTAAATAAAAATTTCGAACATTTTTACATCTGTCAACAGTTGTTTTAGGCTGCACAACAACTATTTCGCCATGAAGGTCATTAACATTAAAATGTAAAAACGAAACCAAAAAAAGACATTAATATCAATTTTTCTATTTGGAATTTTATTCAACATATTTTCAAGATGTCTGTCTATCTGACATAAGAATTAAAACTGCTCATCTTGAAAACGAAAGCCGTTCCCCAAAATAAACGAAAAAAATGCGAATAAAAAATTCTTCAAGAGCTGTCAAAATTACGCATGTGATTTTATTTTATATTTAGAATTTTATATATATTTTCTTATAAAATAAAAAATTAGAAAAAAATGTCGAAGTTTAGACACAAAATAAATAAGTTTTATGCTTCATTAGATTTTAAATTTGTTTTTTCTAAATACTGTCGATGTCAAAAGTAATGCAACGTTTAGGAAAAAAGATTTAAATATTAAATACGGAGAATGTTAAATTTTAATTTTTAGTAAAACAAGTTTTTAGAATTTTTGGTTAATAATTTTTTAACCCACTGTATTGACATTCGGTTCTTGTTCGTTTCATGTAACTTAATATTGACACAGTTTGTTAAAAAAAAAACAAAAACTCTGTTTAGATCATTATTATTTAAACAATTTCCGACTTTATGATAAAGATTTATTATTGCTAAACTCTACGAATAGAAAAACGCCAAAAAATAATAAATAAATAAAATCCAAATTACAAGATCAGTTTCTTCTTTTTGAAGGCATAACGTCACCATCACCAACAAATGACAAACATTTTTGTGGCGTCTTGAACTTTGAATTGTAAATTAGACACATGAATTTGTAACACCAAAGAAAAAAAACTAAAGTTCATATTAAAGGTGAAATAGCAAAAAAGACGAAAAATAGAAAAAAGAAACTAAAATCAATGTAAAATGCTTTAAAAGCAGAAAAGACCTTAAGGGTTTCATTTTTTATGAAGAAAAGACATTAAATATTTGAATTGAACTTGAAGAAGGCAGGTAGCGAATTTAAACATTTCTGAAACGAATTAAATTTTTAAACGTTTTAAATAAAGAGGTCAACTAATTGTTATTTACTGGGATTACAAATGAATATAATTCGGTACTTTTTTTGATTAGAGCTTAAATTCAGATTCTAATTTGGATTCTATTTTGCACACTCAAAAGGTCTGCAATAACAATTCTATTTCAGATTTAAGCTCGAAATCTAGTTCAGATTCTAGTTCAGACTTTAGTTCTGACACGAATTGTGTTTTAGATTAAAATTAAATATGAGTTATATAACAGTTCCGATTCTACAAAAGATCATTCATATTCATATTCGAGCTCAAATTCTTGTTTAGAAATCGTTTCAAATTATAGTTTGAATTTCTACTTTAGATTCTTTTCCATATTCTACCTTAATTCTGTTTATATATCTGTTTATATATCAGATTCTGCTTCAGGTTTTAGTTTGAATTCTAGTTCATTTCTAGATCAGTTCTAGTTCAGTTCTATTTCATTTCTAGATCAGTTCTAGTTCAGTTCTAGTTCAGTTCTAGTTCATTTCTAGTTCAGTTCTAGTTCAGTTCTATTTCAGTTCTAGTTCATTTCTAGTTCAGTTCTACTTCATTTCTAGTTCAGTTCTAGTTCATTTCTAGTTCAGTTCTACTTCATTTCTAGTTCAGTTCTAGTTCATTTCTAGTTCAGTTCTAGATCAGTTCTAGTTCAGTTCTAGTTCATTTCTAGTTCAGTTCTAGTTCAGTTCTAGTTCATTTCTAGTTCAGTTCTAGTTCAGTTCTAGTTCATTTCTAGTTCAGTTCTAGTTCATTTCTAGTCCATTTCTAGTTCAGTTCTAGTTCAGTTCTAGTTCATTTCTAGTTCAGTTCTAGTTCAGTTCTAGTTCATTTCTAGTTCATTTCTAGTTCAGTTCTAGTTCATTTCTAGTTCAGTTCTACTTCATTTCTAGTTCAGTTCTAGTTCAGTTTTAGTACAGTTCTAGTTCAGTTCTAGATCAGTTCTACTTCATTTCTAGTTCAGTTCTAGATCAATTCAGGATCAGTTCTATTTCAGTTCTAGTTCATTTCTAATTCAGTTCTACTTCAGTTCTATTTCAGTTCTAGTTCAGTTCTAGTTCATTTCTAGTTCAGTTCTAGTTCAGTTCTACTTCAGTTCTAATACAGTTCTAGTTCATTTCTAGTTCAGTTCTACTTCATTTCTAGTTCAGTTCTAGTTCATTTCTAGTTCAGTTCTACTTCATTTCTAGTTCAGTTCTAGTTCAGTTCTAGTTCATTTCTAGTTCAGTTCTACTTCATTTCTAGTTCAGTTCTAGATCAATTCATGATCAGTTCTACTTCCTTCTAGTTCAGTTCTAGTTCATTTCTAGTTCATTTCTAGTTCAGTTCTAGTTCATTTCTAGTTCAGTTCTAGATCAATTCATGATCAGTTCTACTTCCTTCTAGTTCAGTTCTACTTCATTTCTAGTTCAGTTCTAGATCAATTCAGGATCAGTTCTACTTCCTTCTAGTTCAGTTCTAGTTCATTTCTAGTTCAGTTCTAGTTCAGTTCTAGTTCATTTCTAGTTCATTTCTAGTTCAGTTCTAGTTCATTTCTAGTTCAGTTCTAGATAAATTCATGATCAGTTCTACTTCCTTCTAGTTCAGTTCTAGTTCAGTTCTACTTCATTTCTAGTTCAGTTCTAGTTCAGTTTTAGTACAGTTCTAGTTCAGTTCTAGATCAGTTCTACTTCATTTCTAGTTCAGTTCTAGATCAATTCAGGATCAGTTCTATTTCAGTTCTAGTTCATTTCTAATTCAGTTCTACTTCAGTTCTAGTTCAGTTCTAGTTCATTTCTAGTTCAGTTCTAGTTCAGTTCTACTTCAGTTCTAATACAGTTCTAGTTCATTTCTAGTTCAGTTCTACTTCATTTCTAGTTCAGTTCTAGTTCATTTCTAGTTCAGTTCTAGTTCAGTTCTAGTTCATTTCTAGTTCATTTCTAGTTCAGTTCTAGTTCAGTTCTACTTCAGTTCTATTTCAGTTCTAGATCAGTTCTACTTCCTTCTAGTTCAGTTCTATTTCAGTTCTAGTTCAGTTCTAAATCAGTTCTACTTCATTTCTAGTTCAGTTCTAGTTCAGTTCTAGTTCATTTCTAGTTCATTTCTAGTTCAGTTCTAGTTCATTTCTAGTTCAGTTCTAGATCAATTCATGATCAGTTCTACTTCCTTCTAGTTCAGTTCTAGTTCAGTTCTACTTCATTTCTAGTTCAGTTCTAGTTCAGTTTTAGTACAGTTCTAGTTCAGTTCTAGATCAGTTCTAGTTCAGTTCTACTTCAGTTCTTATTCAGTTCTAGTTCAGTTCTAGTTCATTTCTAGTTCATTTCTAATTCAGTTCTACTTCAGTTCTATTTCAGTTCTAGTTCAGTTCTAGTTCATTTCTAGTTCAGTTCTAGTTCAGTTCTACTTCAGTTCTTATTCAGTTCTAGTTCAGTTCTAGTTCAGTTCTAGTTCATTTCTAGTTCAGTTCTAGATCAGTTCTAGTTCAGTTTTAGTACAGTTCTACTTCAGTTCTATTTCATCTCTAGTTCAGTTCTAGATCAGTTCTAGATCAGTTCTAGATCAGTTCTAGTCCATTTCTGGTTCAGTTCTAATTGTGTGTACAATTTCAACGTCCATGGACGTTTAAATTGTGTGTTTTCGATTGTAAATTAGTTCTTTATTAAAAAAAAACAGATCTTCGTAATTAAACATCAATTGATCTGGGAATTATTATTTTACCTTGGATTTTCTAATTTAAAACCCGGAATTTTTTATTAAATAATTTAAGTGTTTACCATACGATCAAAGGCAATTAAAGCGCTTTTATTTGTTTTTGAAAAACTAAGTCAAATTTCATAATTCATTTAAATTTATGTTTATTTATTTCTTCAATATTTCACATAACAAAATTAAAAACAAATAAATAAACTCCAATATTCATTATAACACCATTATTATTGTCTTTTTTCCAAAAAAAAAAAAAAAGAAAACAAAAGATCTCTAAAACCTCATTTCAAATCATACATTTCAGAGAATTTCTATTTTTGTTTTTGTTGTTTTTTTTGTTTTGTGAAAAGAAAAGAAACAATTGCAATTGTTTCAAATTTTTCGTCAATCATTATTGAGTGCATCTATCATCAATATTATTATTATGATTTAACAACGATTTTCAGATGAAATCAACTAAAATAAATGAAAAAGAATCAGTTTAACGAAAAACAATCAATATTAAAAGTAGAAAAATAGGAAAATAACAATAACTCTTGTTAGTTTCATTTAACTGAGTTTTAGTTCAATAATTTTTTTTTCTTCCTCCATTTGCTCTGTATCAACTTGATGATCGCATCTGACTATTTTGTTTCCTCTATTGAACCAGACAAGATCATAGACATTTTATGTCAGTTTCGCTCTCTCTCTCCCTCTTTCTCTGTTGGTTAATGATTTGAACCCACCAAAGTGCATTTTGGGCTCATTATCCATATTTTTTGATTTTGGTGCAGCTTTAAGTTACAACAAAATTGTGTAATAGACTTTTTCTATTTTCTTTTTCTACTGACTTTTTTTTTGGGGAAAAAGACTTTAATATGATGAAAAGCGTAAATAATAATTGTTATTAATTTCTTTTAGACATCATTTAGAAAACTGTCTGAGTTTATGAGTTATGGAGGTAATGAAGCATTAAAAATGATCTAGAATTTATGTTATGGAATGTTAAAGGTGAAATTATGAATATTTGTGGGAATTTCTGGTAGAAATATTGGAAATGATTCTATTATTGATTACTTTGGTTGATTGTTTGTGTAGAAGAGATGCTAGAGATGAAGAGATCATTTTGTCGGTTTGTTGTGATCTCATCGTCTCCGAAAAAATGTAACAAATATAAATATCAACTAAAAGTTACTTAAAAGAATTCTGTATCGTGTACAAAGTTCCTTAATTTCCTTCATTTAAAGTCCCGGAGATAATGACTCTCATGAAATTTTGGTATCTCTGGTTCGCGAAAACTGGACAGTGATATAGGAAATGTTGCACAGTTTCGGTGTCTTCCCTATATCCATTTGATATCTTTTTAAGATGCTGCTGTAGAGAGAAGTGTTCAGCAAGGACTTCCACTCCTGTAGTTTAGCTTTCAGCAGAAATCGGCCTCATTTGCTAATGTATCTGCCTTAACACTTCCAATCACTCCCTCATTGGAAGGAAATGTTGCACCGTTTTGGTATCTTCCTTATATCCATTTGATATCCTTTTAAGATGCTGCTGTAGAGAGAAGTGTCCAGCAAGGACTTCCACTCCTGTAGTTTAGCTTTCAGCAGAAATCGGCCTCATTTGCTAATGTATCTGCCTTAACACTTCCAATCACTCCCTCATTGGAAGGAAATGTTGCACCGTTTTGGTATCTTCCTTATATCCATTTGATATCCTTTTAAGATGCTGCTGTAGAGAGAAGTGTCCAGCAAGGACTTCCACTCCTGTAGTTTAGCTTTCAGCAGAAATCTAACCTCATTTGCTTATGTATCTGCCTTAACACTTCCAATCACTCGCTCATGGTTCGATATCTAGGTAATATGTATCAGTCCACTTGTCGACAAATCATTTATAGTCTCTTTGCAATCCGCAACAGTTCGTGAAATCGTTTTCTTGGATTCCATTGTCCGCATTACCCTTTAGCTGTCGGTGAAGGTATAAAGATCTTTGCGTGGCTAAACGACCAAATTATCTTGGGCACTCCCTGATCGCAGGTATCTCCGTCTGTAGTAACGCACTATGGTAAGACAATTGCGGTCTCTGTTTCATCTATAAAGAGTCCTAGATGTGTCCGCAAAGCAATGGGTCCCCACATACTATTCGACCAAGAATAACTGCAATTTGTCTCTAACTGTATACTCGGTATTGTGAAGATCATTTCCTTATCAACCAGAAATCCATGCAGGGCATCTATAATCTGTTGGTGATATGATTTGTGACCCTTTTTGAATTGTTATCCCATAGTTTGGAGTCACAGGTATCTCCGCCTGTAGCACCGTATTATGGTTTGATAACCGGAGACACAACCTAATCTCTGGTTTATCTATAAAGAGTACCAGAATTATCCTGTTAATCCGCTTGGAGACATCCGTAAACTAATGGATTCCCACATACTTTTGCATCAGATTCCTGTTCGATCAGGTTGGCTGTCCGGTATTCGAGTGATGCAATTTGTCTCTAACTGTTAACTTGCTATCTTAAAGATCATTTCCATATCAACTTGTCATTCATGCAGGGCATCTATAATCTGTTGGTATTATGATTTCTGACCTCTATAGAACCATTCTTTCATAGTTTGGAGTCGGTACAAACTAAGAGCTGCCTTATATCGATCATACATTTCAATTGGCTGCACACAGTAGAACAGTTCCTTAAGGAGGTAGTTGTGACCAAATTTGAGAACTCTAGCTGTTTCTTTATGAAGGAGGGATATCCCCTTCCCTGATCCCTCATCCATCCTTGAGGAAGTCGTTTGTAGCAAATTTGAGCACTCTCGCTGTTATAGTTCTTTAGATATTCGGTTATCAATATGTGTTTTGTATGGGCTGTAATCCTTCCTCAGGTCCAAACTTTTTACTGTTACTTTCGGGTATATTGGAGTCATTCTGTGAAAATTTCATCAAAGTTGGCCCAGCCGTTTTGGAGTCTATACGTTACGTTACATACATACATTCTATTCAATATACATTTCAATTTTAAAGGTCTCTCTTATTTACTATTGAAAAACACATTGGACCTTGTCCTCATAACTCGGGCTTTCAATAAAATCAATTTGTTTTGTAAATTTTAAATAAATTTTGAAATTAAACCGTTATGTTCCCATGTTCGTTTAATAATTTTCTTAATAACTGTATTTAATTTTGAAAAAAAAAAACAAAATTAGTAACTGTTATTAAAATTTGTTTTTGTTTTAAACTCTAACTAAATTAAAACATCTGTTTTCAATAATATTTATTTGCCACAACAAAACTGTTTTAGTCATGTCAAAAATATTAATAAATATTTGCTAAATTCTTGACAACAAAGTTAAGTCAATTTAAACTATTTAATATTATTTTTGTAATTTATTATTTAAAAAGAAAAAAAACATAAATTAAATATAGAATAAAGTTCAGAGACAGTGGGACTGAAAAGATTTTCAATGTCAGTAAATCTAAAATTTGAACAAGAACCTGAAATAAACCCGGACTTAAAATTCTTAATAAAAATCTAAAATAGATTTTGAAACACAATTTGAACTAGAATCTGAAAAAAATCTAAAATACAATCTGAAATATGATTTGGAATTTGAATTAAAATTGAACAAGAACTGAAGTAGAACTGAACTGGAACTGAACTTGAACTAAATTAGAATATGAACTCAAATTGGAACTAGAATCTGAACCAGAACCTGAAGTTGAATCTGCACTAAGCGGAACTGAAAAAAAATGTTTTTTTTGAAAATTTAAAATTTTTATTTTTAATTTAAAAAATTTTGAATTTTTTAAATTGAAAATCATATTTTTGTGAAAAATCGAATTTTTGGTTAACATTTAGATTTTTTTTAGGAAAATTTTGATAAATTTGCAACGAGTTTAAAATGTTAGTAAAATTTCGAAATTTAGGCAAAAATATAATGTTTAATAAAAATTTGTGGTTTAAAAAAATCGAATTTTTCAGTAAAAATTTTAATTTTTGATATTTTAGAAAAAATTTTAGTAGAACATTTGAATTGAATTAAAAAAAAAAAAAAATTTATTAAATGATAAAATTTTTGTAAAAAATTTGAAATTTTCGATAAAATTTGGAATTTTATCTTAAATTTTAATTTAATTTTTAAATTGAATTAAAATTTTATTTTTTTAATAAAATATAAATTTTAATAAAATTATTTTTTTTTAATTTTTTTAATAAACAAATAATTTTTAAAATGTTTAAATGTTAAATTTCATAAAAATATAACATTTTAGTAAATTTAGACTTATATTAGTGTTCGAAAATTTTTTTAAATATTGAAATCATACAGAAGTGAAAATTTAAAATTTTGTGAAAATTTAAAATTTTGTGAAAATTTAAAATTTTGTAAAAATTTGAAAATTTTGTAAAAATTTGAAAATTTTGTAAAAATTTCAAAATTTTGTAAACATTTAAAAATTTTGTACAAATTTGAAAATTTTGTAAAAGTTTTAAAATTTTAAATAATAATAAAGAAAAAATTATAAGAAATTTAAAATTTTACTAAAAAAATTTGAAAATTTTGTAATAATTTGATTTTTTTTTTAAACTTGAATCATTTCTGAAATTTTATAAAAATTTGAAAATTTTGTAAAAATTTAAAAATCTTGTAAAAATTAAAATAAATTGAAGATTTTTTTTTTTTTTTAAATTTAATCACTTCTGAAATTTTATAAAAATTTGTAAATTTTGTAAAAATTTGTAAATTTTGTAAAAATTTGAAAATTTGTAAAAATTTAAAAATTTTGTAAAAATTAAAAAAAATTGAAGATTTTTTTAAGCAGTTAAATCATTTCTGAAATTTTATAAAAATTTGAAAATTTTGTAAATATTTAAAAATTTTGTAAAAATTTAAAAGAATTGAAGATTTTTTAAAAACTTTTGAAATTTTATAAAAATTTGAAAATTTTGTAAAAATTTGAAAATTTTGTAAAAATTTGAAAATTTTGTAAAAATTTGAAAATTTTGTAAAAATTTGAAAAAATTTAGAAAATTTTAGAAAATTTTCAAAATTCGTAAAAAATGAAATTTTATTAAAAATTTAAATTTTTGAATAAAATTCATAATTTTAATAAGAAATTTAAAATTTCACTAAAAACCTAAAATTTTTGATAAAATTTGAAATTTTCTAAAAAATTTCGCTTAAATTTGATTTTTTTCAATAATATTTTCTACTTTTATTCAAAATATCAATAATTTTCCAATTGGCATTTAAAAAAAATATCCAACAAATACCAGTAGCTGAAATATGTTAGATTTTCAGAAATCACTTTAAAATCGTTCACTTCACTTATGAAATCACTTTTAAAAAGGAGCCACTTAATTTACTCTTGTTCAAAATTACAAAAGAAAAAAACGAAAGTTTAAAAAATTTAATATTAAAAACTCTTTAAATGACAAGTCAATTTTAAAAATATTTCGTTTCTTTTATTTTTTTGGACTTAAGTATCATGTCAACAAGTTCATTTTCTATTTTTTTTTTTTTTTTTTTCGTAAAACAACTTTAACAGACACTTTGAAATGGAGGCAAATAAAAATAATTGAATGAAAAAAAAAATCATTAAAAAATTTGTTAAATTTCAAAAATTAATTTTTCTTTTATTAAAAAATACATTTTTTGTTGTTTTCTTTGTTGAATTAAAAATAAATTTGACACTGAATTTTTTTTCGAGTTTATATTTTGGGAACAAAATCATATTTTGAATTTTGACCCAAATTTTCTGATTTTTTATTTCAAATTTTATTATAAATTTGTTTGTTTTTCTTTTTGCTAAGTGTTTTGGAATTTTTTAAATGTTATCAGATGTTTTGTCTATTGACGGGGATGATTCATAGGAAAAGAACTTTAAATTACATAAGATAGTTTGTGTCTAGTGTGAACAGCGAAAAGGGAGAGTGAGAGTGAGTGTCTCGTCTTCAAATCGAAGAGAATAAATTATCCTCTTAAACATTCTCAACTTTTAGGCCACATGTCGAGAGAACAATTTTTCTTTACCGGTCCACCTCTATATTTTTCTTCTTATTTCATTCATGATCTGTTCAATCTCAGACTTATGATACAGCTGACAGCTGTTCACATACATTTAAGTCTTTCACATATCATAAGTTTCTAAAAATTCAGACTGAAGATTGAACTGTTTGTACATACCAAATGCGATTTGGTTCCATCTATTTCAAGTCTTAAAGTTGACGTTTCAATTTATCTACAATTTATTGAAGTAGTGAGTTCTTTTTCAAATATTTGAGGTTTGTTTCACTTGGGACCCCTAATTGAAACCATAAGATTTAAACATAAGATCTTTAATGACCGACTTTTTTCTATCCCAATGTCTATCTTTTCACCCTGTTTTCAAATGCAATGATTGCGAAATATTAGGATCTGAGTCCACTCATTTTCGAAGTTCCGTTACTCGCCAGAATTCGATTAATACGGAATCCATTATTTTTTATTTCACTTTGTATACTTCATCGTAATTCGTGCGTTCCTCAGTTCAAAAGCTCTGAAGATTTTATTGGAGATACACATCTGAAGTAATCGTTTCATAGGATCCAAAATACCAGTGACAGGTTTGGGAAATATAGACTTAACTCAACTTTCTTATGGCTTTAACATTTCGCTAAGTCCTCTTCTTCAGATCATTATAATTCGTGCTCTCCACAGAACAAATGCTCTAAAGATTTTATTGGAGGTACACATCTGAACAGGAGTGACAAAAGTTTCTCCCTCTTAACAAAGTCTTACAGCATTTTTGAAGCTTTCGGAATTGTTTAGAGACTACATTTTGTTTAAAATATTCAAGTTAAGGTTCTAATCAGATAAGATCATCCAAGACCCATATACCGACATCTCATAGTCAGGTATATTGGTCGTGTTTAAAGCTGAAACTTAAGATATTGAATTTTCGCATGCCAAGATTCCGTAACGCTAAATGACTATAATAGAGGTCGGTAAGAGATGTTGAACACCTGTATACAATTCCGCCATTTTTCACATCTAAAACATAACCTCACAATTTTCATTTCAATACTTTGGTCTGAAAAAAAACGTCTTTGAAAAACCACCAGAAATATTTCTTTCATACTTTGAACAATACGACTGGAAGAGATGAAAATATCATCTTTGTACAAATCACCAGTTCTACACTTTCAATGGGATCCCATAATTTATCTTCGGTCTGCCTAAATCTTTCCACTCTTACTTTTAGTTAATATATTCCCATTCAAAGATTTATGATATTTTGACTCGGATACGTTGATCAAATAATTCCACAATTTGAAGTTATCAATTTTAGTGATCTTCACAGTTAACCAAAAGTGATCTTAATAATTTTTTATTTCTGGGTTTGAGAAAAATTATGTTGCCTTAGGAATATTCTTTCATGGTAACCGAACGATCATGCAAAGTGATCTTCAAAATTTGGTTTCTATTTGATTCGGGAAAATCAGAGTTGGTTTAGGTGATCAAACGATCAAATGCATATGATTTTGCACAACCAAAAGTGATCTTCACAATTTCTCTTTCTTGGTCTGGGAAAAACTGGGTCTTTACAGGGTTTTATTAAAGACAATTAGTAACTATCAGATTCTAGGATTTTCTGCAGATTACGAGAGAAAGAGAATCTATTATCGTTCTTGCAAAAAAGGACCTGAGATAATTCGGTCATGTTTGATACCCCTTTTTATGGTTGAGATGATCAAACGATCAAATGCATATGATTTTGCACAACCAAAAGTGATCTTCACAATTTCCTTTTCTATTTCGTGGTCCGGGAAAAAGTGAGTCACAACAGAGCAAACAGTCACCAGATTGAATACATTAAGAGGATCCATTACCGATCTTGCAATTAATTTTCGCGATGGCTAATGTTTGATGGTTGACCCAAAATCTACTCCAGAGTATGTGAGTCCACTTATAAAGTACCCCTCCCCCTTTTTATAATGAAACTTTTTAATTATTAATTCATAAATTTTTCATTATTTATCTTTCGCCATTTTGCCCCATTGTGCTTAACGCTTTAAATGAATGTGTCTATTATTACATCATTTTTGAACTTATTTCCGACACATTTCACATATTGAGATTTTTTTTAAATTCTAGAGCTAAAAAAATAGATATTGATCATCAAAATTCATTCATTGATCTCACTTTCAATTTCAAAACACATTTTTTCGTTCATTTTTTTTTTTCAAAAATTTATTGACTTCTAAACAAACAGATTTTGATAAAAATTCTTTTTATTTATTTTTCTAAATCGATTTAATTAAACTGGCAAAAAAAGAAAAAAGAAAACAACAATACACACACTTATCTTTAATTAATCTTTAGTTTTAGAATTAAACTCTTTTATACCCTACAGCATTGTGGGTGGTTGTGGTTTATGAGTTAGTGCTGATGTTTGTAACATACAGATAAAATGTCGTTACACCCACCTTTAAGTATAACTTTTGACTCAGAATCACTTTCGGAATCGATTTAACGATGTCCGTCCGTCTGTCTGTCTGTGTGCTTGTCCTGCTTGGTGTCCATGTAAATGTTGTGAACACTCTTAAGAACGCATTTTTTGAGATATTATGAAATTAATTTTATGTTATTATATTGGACCCATAGAAATTGTCATAATTGGCCTAATATTTCAGGTAGCATCCTCCCTGAATGGAGTTGTTAGGTCATAAAGGTCCTAAATATTAAGTGATTTCAATGAAATTCAACAAAAATAAGATTCATGATATTCTACAACGATGTGCTTAATTATGCGAGGGTCGATCTATTATTTCTCATAAGTCCGCCTTCCATATATCACTTTGAAGGGTATAAATCTCACATATACGTTGGTGTTGTAAAAAAACTGATCGAATTAAGATAAATAAAATCCAAAATCGATGTTCGAAATTATACGAGGGTCGGGCAAACATTTCTTCTACCCCCCACAAAATAATAATTTTTTAAACGCATAAATTTTACATAAATGTCGATGTCTTCACACATTATCATAAATCAGAAAAGAAAATTATACGAGGGTCGTTCAAAATTTCTTTTGTAGCTGTCATTTACAACTAACAATGTGGTGTAGGGTATTAAATAGACGGGCTTGAACGACTATAACATTTTTACTCGTTTTTCTCTGTTTTCACTTTAACGATCGATCGTGTATTCGAGCATTAATGTTATTTTAAAAAAAGAGCGCAAAAAGGGTGTAATTCGTTTAGAAAATTGATATTAAAAAAAGCTAAATTATAATTTGAAGTTAATTTATAAATCATAAATAAATTATTGACATTATCAGGTCAGGTTCAGGCCTTAAAAGGGGATTTGTATTAATATTTTAGTTGAGCGTTTTTTGTAGAAAAAGCGGATTATTAACAAGTAGTATTTTATACTAAAAGCCAGAATAATTTTATTTATTTTTCAGAATTTTGTTCTAATTTATCAATGAAGCGTGAATTTTCGTATTTTAGCAGCCGAAACAAAAAATCTTTTGCTTTTTATTGAGTTTAAAGTTTATTTTTGTTAATTTCATTATTATTTTTATAAAATGATGACATTCCCACATGTGACGTTTCAAAATAATCTACGAAAATATACACTCTAAACAAGAAATTAATCAAAAACAGGGTGAATCATGGTATAATGTTATCAGCAGCTTTGGACTTAAATTAAATTTTAATTTTTTCAAATAAAACTCTTGTTTTTAAGTCTTTTCAGCTGAAATTATAGATTTTTATTACATGTGAAGGACCATAACTCTCTTATGCATAACAGAAATTTGTTAACATTCTCTTAAAGTAAACAAACATCTGAACAACCTCTACAGAGCAAAAGAGAATTAACACTCAACACAAAGAGGTTAACTTTATTTACGTTTTTAAACAGCAGCCGGCAGAGATCCACATATTGTGCTTGTGATCATAATTTTCTCTTAAAAGTACATAGAAAAAATTTATAAGACACAAAAATGTCTTTTACTTAATGTGAAAAGCAACAACAATAAGGTTATTTAATGAAATAATGCCATTGTTTTTAAAAGAACGTTAATTCTTACTTGAAATAAAGTTTATATTTGCATAATCCATATCTCGAATAATTTTTCTCTTAGTGTATTTTAAAAATGATCCGACAACACCACCGCTTTCAATGACGGCTTAAGCCAGACTAAACGAATTTTCAGAAGAGAATGTTCGTGTGAAAAGGTAAAGAGTACAGGCGCACATATGCGTCTCTTTGTCGGTCTTCGTTTTAAAATAAATCTCTTATACCCCCTACCACCACAAGTGGTGAAGAGAAAGAAAGTTATAGCTAAAAATATATTTGTTATATTTAAGAAAAACATTTATATTATGTATACGTTTGTGAGTGTATGTGTGACTGCGTATGTACGAAATATAAGGTATTTACTTCACTCGCATTTGTGGTGAAGAGTATTGTAAATTCGGCATAGCCGAATGTAGCATTCTAACTTGTCAAAACTTAAATTATTTATTTCAAAAAATCAATTAATTAGTTTTTCATTCAATTAAAATTTTAATTAAGAATTTAATCAATATTTTAATTAATAATTTTATTAATTTACATTTTTATTACTTTTATTACTCTCATAAAATTTGTACCAAAAGTCATCAATTTTATCACTTTTTTTTAATAAAAAATTAATGTGTTAAAAACACAAGTTTTATTTTATTTTGAAATTTAATTGTTTATTTTAATTAAATTTAATCTTATCAATTAAATAATAATTTATTTATAAATTTAATTTCATTGTAGATTTCCCAAAAGGCTTAAATGTTTTTAATAATTTGTCGCTGATAAAGTTTGTTCTCTTCGACTTAAAAATAATTGCAAAAACCGACAGAAGCAAACATGCGTTTGAAAATGGATTTAAATAAAATTTTAAGGTAAATGGATTTAAATAAAATTTTAAATTTCCTTTCAGAACACTTATTTGTAATAATCTCTTAAAATGAAAAGGACCCCTAAAATACTGTCTCTTCAGAATATAATTTCTTTCAAAAAACATTATTTAATACTCAATTCAAATAAACTTTTCATAATTTTCTCTCGGGATAATTTTCTCTTAAAAACAAATAAGAGAAAAATTCGGATATTTTCTCTTAAATAAAAAATATAATGAAAATTTCTCTTCAACAACAAGTTAAACGAAATTTTCTCTTCAATGGAAAGTCAAACGCAAAATTTCTCTTCAGCAGCAAATTAAACTAAATAAATAAAAAATAAAACGAAATTTTCTCTTAAATAGAAAATTAAAAGAAATTTTCTCTTAAATAGAAAATAAAATGAAATTTTCTCTTAAATAAAACATAAAACTAAATTTTCTCTTAAATAGAAAATTAAACGAAATTTTCTCTTAAATAAAAAATTAAAAACTTTATTTTCTCTTAAATAGAAAATTAACGAAATTTTCTCTTAAATAAAAAATAAAACGAAATTTTCTCTTAAATAGAAAATTAAACGAAATTTTCTCTTAAATAAAATATAAAACTAAATTTTCTCTTAAATAGAAAATTAAAAGAAATTTTCTCTTAAATGGAAGATAAAACGACATGTTCTCTTAGATAGAAAATAAATCGACATTTTCTCTTAAATAGAAAATTAAACGAAATTTTCTCTTAAATAGAAAATTAAATAAAACTTTCTGTTAAATAGAAAATAAAATGAAATCTTCTCTTCAATAGAAATTTTCTCTCAAATAGAAAATTAAGCAAAATTTTCTCTTAAATAGAAAATTAAAGGAAATTTTCTCTTAAATAGAAAATTAAGCAAAATTTTCTCTTAAATAGAAAATTAAAGGAAATTTTCTCTTAAATAGAAAATTAAATTAAATTTTCTCTTAAATAGAAAATTAAACGAAATTTTTCTTAAATAGAAAATTAAAAGAAATTTTCTCTCAAATAGAAAATTAATCAAAATTTTCTCTTAAATACAAAACTAAACACAATTTTCTCTTAAATAAAAAATAAAACGACATTTTCTCTTAAATATAAAATTAGAGGATATTTTCTCTTAAATAGAAAATTAAACACAATTTTATCTTAAAAAAAACTACATTTTCTCTTAAATAAAAAATAAAACAAAATTTTCTCTTAAATATTAAATTTATCGAAATTTTCTTTTTGATAAAAATATTTTTTTTCGAAATTTTCTTTTTAATAGAAATTTTATCAAAATGGGTTCACTAAAAAGTGTTATAACCAGAAATATAACAAATTTTATGATTCATTCGGTGTACACATGCATTTTGTGGCAGAGGGTATTGAAGATTCGGCAAAGTCGAATTTATAATTCATTTTTTCATATTAATAATTTTTTAAAATTATTTCCTAAATATTTAATTAAAAATTCTTTTATGGCTTTTAAATTTCAACTCATTTTAATTTAATTAAAAATACAAAAATTCTTTAAATTCATTCAAGAACTCAACTTGTGATATTTGCCAAAAGAAAAAAAACGTCGCTTCTTCAATTAATATGAATTTTTATTCAAAAAAACCATAAATCTTCGATTTTATTAATTTTAATATTCAAATCTTTATTAAAAAAATTTTTTAATATTTTTTCTTTTTTCAAAACAAAGTTTCGTTACAAAAACTCATTAAATTTTGTTGTTGTTTTTTTTTTGGTTTTATTACCCAAAATAAACCATAAAAAATGGAACTTGATTGATTTAAATTATGAAATAATTTAAACTTTAAGTTAAATTGATAATTACACCCCCCTTCTTCGTCTTCGTCTTCTTCTGCTTATGCTGAAGTGATGGAGTAAAAAGAATGTTAAAAATTTTAATGAATCATTGGCCTAAAAAGAAAACTAATCAGAATTATATGTGGACTGAGGAATCAACACCCCCGAAACACTGCAACCAAAATAATTGACATAAAAAGACAATAAAATATAATAAAATAATAAAAAAACTATTTATGACCAAAAATATTCTAATTAAACGATAAATGAATGTGAATTAGAGAATGAATGAGAACTTGTGCTTAAATTAAGTGAATCCACAAGTATCAAGAGGTTTAATTGATAAATTTAACTAAACAAAATTATTTTGTTGAGTTATTAATACAGTCAGTGTTAAAAGTATTATAGACAGACAAGCAGCAGCTAGCAAATCATCTACAAATCAGCTTTAATAGCGGTTTAAATAATGTCTGCTTGAATCAATGAATGAGTGAGCGACTGAATGAATGAATGAATGAATGAATGAATGAAGTCATAGGGTGGATTGAATTTCCTTTTCAATAATAATAAAAAAAAGAATTTAATACCAACATCATCATCAACTTTGCCACCATTCACGTCATCCATTTACCGCCTTCGCCACCCAACCACCACACACGTTGAATTACAAAGATTTTTTTTCTCTTCATTTTGTCTGGAAAAGTGGGGAATTGTTGATTTTCTAAAATTTCTTTGTCTACAGACTTCCATTACATAATCGATATCAGTAAACGCAATACCGATTAAACAGCAGCAGCCTCAGCCAGCAGCACACAGTGTTTTGAATGAAAAATTAAACTTATAAACGGAATTCGATTTTAATGAAATTTCACAAAATTTGATTCAATTTGAAATTGAATAATTCGCAAAATTTTTAATATATTAAGCGAAATATCTCTTAAACTTTAAGAGATATACGACAAGGTTTACTATATATCTCCACTTGTAGCTGTACCTTTAAAATCGGCCCAGATGTAAAGAATCTATGGATCGTTTTTAATATTTTAATGACCCGGGATGGCAAATTTTGCGACCTTGTCGACCGACCTCCGTTAGGTCTACAAAATCCAAGCTCAAACCTCAAAGTCAACTAGACCTCTACTAACACTGTGTGAAATTTTATTAAAATCCGTATAGACGTTCGAAAGTTTCATTTGAAATACTGTGCAACAGCAGCAGCAGAGGAGAAAAACTCATAAAATTATGACAAAATACAACTTTTTCTTGTCTCTTCAGATTAAAGTTATAAAAAAAATTGGGATGTTTGGTTTTAAACAAGAAAATAATTTATTATTTTTTTATTACTTTTAAAAACCCCAAAGAATTAACTTTTTTCTTAAAATTTATAAGAATTTTTATAAAATTTTTACAATTTAAGAATAAAAAATTTTTACCAAAAATTTTATGTTTTTTTAATTGGAATTTTGTAATTAGAGAAGTAATTTCTATGTTTAAGAGGATTAAAAAATTAACTACTGTTCTCTATCGAAAAAAAAAACGAAATATGAGACGTTCTGAAAATAACACAGCTTAACTCATTATTAAAATTAATGACAGAAATGGCAGATCATTTTTCTTTTCTAAAAACCAACTTGTCGATAACTTTATATCTCTCAAGAAATATTATCGATAACTACACTTTCTTATTTCTATTTTAGATAAATTTTCTATAAAGCAAAAATGTCGATAAATTTTCCATTTAAGAGAAAATTTCGATAAATTTTCTATTTAAGAGAAAATTTCGATAAATTTTCTAGTTAAGAGAAAATTTCGATAAATTTTCTAGTTAAGAGAAAATTTCGATAAATTTTCTAGTTAAGAGAAAATTTCGATAAATTTTCTAGTTAAGAGAAAATTTCGATAAATTTTCTATTTAAGAGAAAATTTCGATAAATTTTCTATTTAAGAGAAAATTTCGATAAATTTTCTATTTAAGAGAAAATTTCGATAAATTTTCTATTTAAGAGAAAATTTCGATAAATTTTCTATTTAAGAGAAAATTTCGATAAATTTTCTAGTTAAGAGAAAATTTCGATAAATTTTCTAGTTAAGAGAAAATTTTCTAGTTAAGAGAAAATTTCGATAAATTTTCTATTTAAGAGAAAATTTCGATAAATTTTCTATTTAAGAAAAAATTCGATAAATTTTCTATTTAAGAGAAAATTTCGATAAATTTTCCATTTAAGCGAAAATTTCGATAAATTTTCTATTTAAGCGAAAATTTCGATAAATTTTCTATTTAAGCGAAAATTTCGATAAATTTTCTATTTAAGAGAAAATTTCGTAAAATTTTCTATTTAAGAGAAAATTTCGTAAAATTTTCTATTTAAGAGAAAATTTCGTAAAATTTTCTATTCAAGAGAAAATTTCGTAAAATTTTCTATTTAAGAGAAAATTTCGTAAAATTCTCTATTTAAGAGAAAATTTCGTAAAATTCTCTATTTAAGAGAAAATTTCGTAAAATTCTCTATTTAAGAGAAAATTTCGATAAATTTTCTATTTAAGAGAAAATTTCGATAAATTTCCAATTTAAGAGAAAATTTTAATAAATTTCCAATTTAAGAGAAAAATTTCGATAAATATTCAATTTAAGAGAAAAATTTCGATAAATTTTCTATTTAAGAGAAAAATTTCGATAAATTTTCTATTTAAGAGAAAAATTTCGATAAATTTTCTATTTAAGAGAAAAATTTAGATAAATTTTCTATTAAAAAAAATTGATAAATATTCTATTTAAAAGAAAATTTCGATAAATTTTCTATTTTAAAACAATTTCGATAAATTTTAAAGTTAAGAGAAAAATTTCGATAAATTTTCTATTAAAAAAAATTTCAATAAATTTTCAATTTAAGAGAAAAGTTTCGATATATTTTCAATTTAAGAAAAAAATATCGATAATTTGTCTATTTAAGAGAAAATTTAGATAAATTTTATATTTAAGAGAAAAATTTCGATAAATTTTCTATTTAAAAAAAAATCGATAAATATTCTATTTAAGAGAAAATTTCGATAAATTTTCTACTTTAAAAAAATTTCGATAAATTTTCTATTTAAGAGAAAATTTTCGATAAATTTTCTATTTAAAAAAAATTTCAATAAATTTTCAATTTAAGAGAAAAATTTCGATAAATTTTCAATTTAAGAGAAAATTTCCTTAAATTTTCTATTTAAGAGAAAATTTCGTTAAATTTTCTATTTTAGAGAAAATTTCGTTAAATTTTTTATTTAAGAGAAAATTTCGTTAAATTTTCTGTTTTAGAGAAAATTTCGTTAAATTTTCTATTTTAGAGAAAATTTCGTTAAATTTTCTATTTAAGAGAAAAATTTCGATAAATTTCTATTTAAGAGAAAATTTCGATAAATTTTCTATTTAAGAGAAAATTTCGATAAATTTTCTATTTAAGAGAAAATTTCGATAAATTTTCTATTTAAGAGAAAATTTCGATAAATTTTCTATTTAAGAGAAAATTTCGATAAATTTTCTATTTAAGAGAAAATTTCGATAAATTTTCTATTTAAGAGAAAATTTCGATAAATTTTCTATTTAAGAGAAAATTTCGATAAATTTTCTATTTAAGAGAAAATTTCAATAAATTTTCTATTTAAGAGAAAATTTCGATAAATTTTCTATTTAAGAGAAAATTTCGATAAATTTTCTATTTAAGAGAAAATTTCGATAAATTTTCTATTTAATAGAAAATTTCGATAAATTTTCTATTTAATAGAAAATTTCGATAAATTTTCTATTTAAGAGAAAATTTCGATAAATTTTCTATTTAAGAGAAAATTTCGATAAATTTTTTATTTAAGAGAAAGTTTCGATAAATTTTCTATTTAAGAGAAAATTTCGATAAATTTTCTATTTAAGAGAAAAATTTCGATAAATATTCTATTTAAGAGAAAAATTTCGATAAATTTTCTATTTAAGAGAAAATTTCGATAAATTTTCTATTTAAGAGAAAATTTCGATAAATTTTCTATTTAAGAGAAAAATTTCGATAAATTTTCTATTTAAGAGAAAATTTCAATAAATTTTCTATTTAAGAGAAAATTTCGATAAATTTTCTATTTAAGAGAAAATTTCGATAAATTTTCTATTTAAGAGAAAAATTTCGATAAATTTTCTATTTAAGAGAAAATTTCAATAAATTTTCTATTTAAGAGAAAATTTCGATAAATTTTCTATTTAAGAGAAAATTTCGATAAATTTTCTATTCCAGAGAAAATTTCGATAAATTTTCTATCCCAGAGAAAATTTTGATAAATTTTCTATTTAAGAGAAAATTTTGATAAATTTTCTATTCCAGAGAAAATTTCGATAAATTTTCTATTCCGGAAAAAATATCGATAAATGTTCTATTCAAGAGAAAATTTCGATAAATTTTCTATTTAAAAAAAAATCGATAAATATTCTATTTAAGAGAAAATTTCGATAAATTTTCTACTTTAAAAAAATTTCGATAAATTTTCTATTTAAGAGAAATTTTCGATAAATTTTCTATTTAAAAAAAATTTCAATAAATTTTCAATTTAAGAGAAAAATTTCGATAAATTTTCAATTTAAGAGAAAATTTCCTTAAATTTTCTATTTAAGAGAAAATTTCGTTAAATTTTCTATTTTAGAGAAAATTTCGTTAAATTTTTTATTTAAGAGAAAATTTCGTTAAATTTTCTGTTTTAGAGAAAATTTCGTTAAATTTTCTATTTTAGAGAAAATTTCGTTAAATTTTCTATTTAAGAGAAAAATTTCGATAAATTTTCTATTTAAGAGAAAAATTTCGATAAATTTTCTATTTAAGAGAAAATTTCGATAAATTTTCTATTTAAGAGAAAATTTCGATAAATTTTCTATTTAAGAGAAAATTTCGATAAATTTTCTATTTAAGAGAAAAATTTCGATAAATTTTCTATTTAAGAGAAAATTTCAATAAATTTTCTATTTAAGAGAAAATTTCGATAAATTTTCTATTTAAGAGAAAATTTCGATAAATTTTCTATTTAAGAGAAAATTTCGATAAATTTTCTATTTAATAGAAAATTTCGATAAATTTTCTATTTAATAGAAAATTTCGATAAATTTTCTATTTAAGAGAAAATTTCGATAAATTTTCTATTTAAGAGAAAATTTCGATAAATTTTTTATTTAAGAGAAAGTTTCGATAAATTTTCTATTTAAGAGAAAATTTCGATAAATTTTCTATTTAAGAGAAAATTTCGATAAATATTCTATTTAAGAGAAAAATTTCGATAAATTTTCTATTTAAGAGAAAATTTCGATAAATTTTCTATTTAAGAGAAAATTTCGATAAATTTTCTATTTAAGAGAAAATTTCGATAAATTTTCTATTCCAGAGAAAATTTCGATAAATTTTCTATTCCAGAGAAAATTTCGATAAATTTTCTATCCCAGAGAAAATTTTGATAAATTTTCTATTTAAGAGAAAATTTTGATAAATTTTCTATTCCAGAGAAAATTTCGATAAATTTTCTATTCCGGAAAAAATATCGATAAATGTTCTATTCAAGAGAAAATTTCGATAAATTTTCTATTTCACAGAAAATTTCTTTAAATATTCTATTTCAGAGAAAATTTTGATAAATTTTCTATTTAAGAGATAATTTCGAAAAATTTTCTATTTAAGAGAAAAATTTCGATAAATTTTCTATTTAAGAGAAAATTTCGATAAATTTTCTATTTAAGAGAAAATTTCGATAAATTTTCTATTTAAGAGAAATTTCGATAAATTTTCTATTTAAGAGAAAATTTCGATAAATTTTCTATTTAAGAGAAAAATTTCGATAAATTTTCTATTTAAGAGAAAATTTCAATAAATTTTCTATTTAAGAGAAAATTTCGATAAATTTTCTATTTAAGAGAAAATTTCGATAAATTTTCTATTTAAGAGAAAATTTCGATAAATTTTCTATTTAAGAGAAAATTTCGATAAATTTTCTATTTAATAGAAAATTTCGATAAATTTTCTATTTAATAGAAAATTTCGATAAATTTTCTATTTAAGAGAAAATTTCGATAAATTTTCTATTTAAGAGAAAATTTCGATAAATTTTCTATTTAAGAGAAAATTTCGATAAATTTTTTATTTAAGAGAAAGTTTCGATAAATTTTCTATTAAAGAGAAAATTTCGATAAATTTTCTATTTAAGAGAAAAATTTCGATAAATATTCTATTTAAGAGAAAAATTTCGATAAATTTTCTATTTAAGAGAAAATTTCGATAAAATTTCTATTTAAGAGAAAATTTCGATAAATTTTCTATTCCAGAGAAAATTTCGATAAATTTTCTATTCCAGAGAAAATTTCGATAAATTTTCTATTCCAGAGAAAATTTCGATAAATTTTCTATTCCAGAGAAAATTTCGATAAATTTTCTATCCCAGAGAAAATTTTGATAAATTTTCTATTTAAGAGAAAGTTTTGATAAATTTTCTAGTTTAGAGAAAATTTCGATAAATTTTCTATTTAGAGAAAATTTCGATAAATTTTCTATTTTAGAGAAAATTTCGATAAATTTTCTATTTTAGAGAAAATTTCGATAAATTTTCTATTTTAGAGAAAATTTCGATAAATTTTCTATTTTAGAGAAAATTTCGATAAATTTTCTATTTTAGAGAAAATTTCGATACATTTTCTATTTTAAAGAAAATTTCGATTGATATTCTATTTAAGAGAAAATTTCGATAAATTTTCTATTTAAGGAAAAAATTTCGATAAATTTTCTTTTTAAAAGAAAATTTCGATTAATTTTCTATTTAAGAGAAAATTTTGATAAATTTTCTATTCCAGAGAAAATTTCGATAAATTTTCTATTCCGGAAAAAATATCGATAAATGTTCTATTCAAGAGAAATTTCGATAAATTTTCTATTTCACAGAAAATTTCTTTAAATATTCTATTTCAGAGAAAATTTTGATAAATTTTCTATTTAAGAGATAATTTCGAAAAATTTTCTATTTAAGAGAAAATTTCGATAAATTTTCTATTTAAGAGAAAATTTCGATAAATTTTCTATTTAGGAGGAAATTTCGATAAATTTTCCATTTAAGCGAAACTTTCGATAAATTTTCTATTCAAGAGAAAATTTCGATAAATTTTCTATTCCAGAGAAAATTTCGATAAATTTTCTATTTAAGAGAAAAATTTCGATAAATTTTCTATTTAAGAGAAAAATTTCGATAAATATTCTATTTAAGAGAAAATTTCGATAAATTTTCTATTTAAGAGAAAATTTCGATAAATTTTCTATTTAAGAGAAAATTTCGATAAATTTTCTATTTAAGAGAAAAATTTCGATAAATTTTCTATTTAAGAGAAAATTTCGATAAATTTTCTATTTAGGAGGAAATTTCGATAAATTTTCCATTTAAGCGAAACTTTCGATAAATTTTCTATTCAAGAGAAAATTTCGATAAATTTTCTATTCCAGAGAAAATTTCGATAAATTTTCTATTTAAGAGAAAAATTTCGATAAATTTTCTATTTAAGAGAAAAATTTCGATAAATATTCTATTTAAGAGAAAATTTCGATAAATTTTCTATTTAAGAGAAAATTTCGATAAATTTTCTATTTAAGAGAAAAATTTCGATAAATATTCTATTTAAGAGAAAAATTTCGATAAATTTTCTATTTAAGAGAAAATTTCGATAAATTTTCTATTTAAGAGAAAATTTCGATAAATTTTCTATCCCAGAGAAAATTTCGATAAATTTTCTATTCCAGAGAAAATTTCGATAAATTTTCTATTCCAGAGAAAATTTCGATAAATTTTCTATTCCAGAGAAAATTTCGATAAATTTTCTATCCCAGAGAAAATTTTGATAAATTTTCTATTTAAGAGAAAGTTTTGATAAATTTTCTAGTTTAGAGAAATTTCGATAAATTTTCTATTTTAGAGAAAATTTTGATAAATTTTCTATTTTAGAGAAAATTTCGATAAATTTTCTATTTTAGAGAAAATTTCGATAAATTTTCTATTTTAGAGAAAATTTCGATAAATTTTCTATTTTAGAGAAAATTTCGATACATTTTCTATTTTAAAGAAAATTTCGATTGATATTCTATTTAAGAGAAAATTTCGATAAATTTTCTATTTAAGGAAAAAATTTCGATAAATTTTCTTTTTAAAAGAAAATTTCGATTAATTTTCTATTTAAGAGAAAATTTTGATAAATTTTCTATTCCAGAGAAAATTTCGATAAATTTTCTATTCCGGAAAAAATATCGATAAATGTTCTATTCAAGAGAAAATTTCGATAAATTTTCTATTTCACAGAAAATTTCTTTAAATATTCTATTTCAGAGAAAATGTTGATAAATTTTCTATTTAAGAGATAATTTCGAAAAATTTTCTATTTAAGAGAAAAATTTCGATAAATTTTCTATTTAAGAGAAAATTTCGATAAATTTTCTATTTAGGAGGAAATTTCGATAAATTTTCCATTTAAGCGAAACTTTCGATAAATTTTCTATTCAAGAGAAAATTTCGATAAATTTTCTATTCCAGAGAAAATTTCGATAAATTTTCTATTTAAGAGAAAAATTTCGATAAATTTTCTATTTAAGAGAAAAATTTCGATAAATATTCTATTTAAGAGAAAATTTTCGATAAATTTTCTATTTAAGAGAAAATTTCGATAAATTTTCTATTTAAGAGAAAATTTCGATAAATTTCTATTCCAAAGAAAATGGATAAATTTCAGTTCTTTTTTTCTGTTCTAGTCAAATTCTAGTTCAGTTATGGTTTAGTTTTAGTTCAATTCAAGTTCAGATTTTAGTTCTACTTAAGCTTATTTCCAGTTCAGTTCAGATTCTGACGGTAGTTAGAATTTTAGTTCTGACTTTAAGTTAGATTTAAGTCCAGATTTTAGTTTGGTTTCTAGTTAATTTCTAGTTTGGTTTTAAGTCAATTTCAGTTTAGTTCTACTTAAGTTCCATTAATTCTAATTTAGATTCTGGTTGAGAATCTAGATTGAATTCCCATTTAAATTTAAGTTCATGTTTAAGTTTAATTGAAGTTCATTTTTTGTTCAGATTCTATTTTAATCGAATTCAGAAGTACAGTTCGAGTTGAGTTCTAGTTCAGATTAAAGTTCTGGTTTAGTTCTGGTCCAGTTCTAAATTATTTCTATGTTAATTTTGATTCGACTCTTATTAGGATTTTTATTCAGAATTTAGTTCGGTTTCTAATTTAGTTTCTAGTTCAGTTCGAGTCCAGATTCTAACTCAGATAGAAGTTTAGGTTCTAAGTCAAATTCTAGTTCAGTCTCATGTTTAAATTTTTGTTCATTTCAGATACAGACATTTTGTGTGATGATTATTTTTTTAACAGACAAAATTTAAGTTTAGTCACTTATTTAGTCACGCTTCTATAAAGTGAAGTCAAATCTTTTTTTCTAAATAATTTTACACACGTTTAAACATATTTATTAACGATTTTAGTTACGGTAATTAACGATAACATAAACATTTTTTATAGTGGGAACCACCCACCATAAACATGAATATTAACATAACATATGTCTGTTATGTTAACATAACAGTATTTATATGTATGTGTGATGAGAGAAGGGTCAGATTATTATCAGTTTTACGGTTAATAAATGAACAATTAAATTGATAATAAAAATTTGTTAACAATTAGTGATGCCACCTGTTGGGGAACATTAAAAAAGATTTAATTTGTTTTTTTTTTTAATAATTTTTAAAATAAAAATAAAAAAAAGAATTAATAACATGTTTTTAGGCTTCTGTTTTTTATTATTTATTTATTTTTTCTAAATCCATCTTAAAGTTTTACTTTGTAGAAGTAAAATTTAAAGAATAAATAACGAATGAATAATGATCATTAAGCGAAGATCATTAAAATTGCGTGTTTTTTTGGGAAATGAGAAACCGAAAAAACGTGTAAACAAATGAAACCTTTGTTTTGTTGTTTTGTTGTTGTGTTCAGTTTTGTTTATTTTTCTAAATTTTTTATGACACTAAATGTCATTTAAGTGTTAAATAAGTGATTTTGTTTGTTGATTTTCAATATTTGAAGTGAATCGTTAAATTTCTGTGGACAATTTTAGTGATCTTGACTTTTACAACTTATTCAAATTTTGTTTCTTTTTTTTCAAATAAAAGACAAAACAATATTCGGCTGTGCCGAATAATCAATACCCTCCACCACAAATGTGTACATACAAACTCACACATACACTCACAAATGTTTATAATTTATAAAAGTTTTTTGTAAATATAAAACAGAAACATTTAATGAGTCATAAAATAAGTTATATTTTTGGCTTTAACTTTATTTCTACTGAACCGATTTTGATAATTTTTGGAATATTAATGATGTCTATACTGCTTTATATTATGGCAAAGTTTCATACTAATTTGTCTATTTAAAATTGCCAACTTTACTAAAGTTTCTCCTTTGAACTTTGAGGTTTCCTCAGATATCGATGTAAGCAGACAGACGGACAGACAGAGAGAGAGATAGACGAACGGACATAGCTTAACCTTTTTTCTACAGAACCGATTCTGAACATTTTTGGAATGGTTGTGAAGTACATATAACTTAATTTTATGACGAAATTTCATTTTAATTTATCGACTGATAATTGACAATTTCACTGAAGTTCATCGCTTTAACTTAGAGGTTACCTCAGATATCAGTCAATAACGTTTATCATACTCCATCGATTTTGCTGGTTTTAAGAAGGAAACTTCTCAGGACCATAGCAAATACTCAGACAAAATTTCATTGAGCTCTATCAATCATTGTGGTTGTGAGAGTTCCAACAACAGACAAAATGACAGGCAGAAAGACAGACGGATGTATGTTTATACATTATGGGGACTGAGATGATTCCTTCTTAGCGTTACCCGCGGAATGACAAAGTTATTATACCACCAACACAAGTTGTGGTGTTGGAGGGTATAAAAATATTTGCATGTTTGATTAGTTTTCCAAAAAAATATTGAAGATCATTTTTGGAAATATTTTCCCACCACCAACAACTGTGGTTAGAGATGTTAAAATAACGATAACATTTGCATGAAAAAACCTGTTAAACAATTTTTATAGAATTATAATTTTTATAAAATGTTCCCTCTATTTTTTATCTAACACTTTAACCCCCTTTTAACTCCTTTTCCCCTTTCATATCTCCTTTATTGCCCTTAATGTCTTTAACCCACATTGTTGTCAAGATTTTCATCTTTAATTTAATTTCATTTTTTTGAAATTTTCGTTTCACTTCATTAGATTTACAAACATGTGTGAACTCTTTTCTTATAAATCTTAATCTGAAAATAAAGCGATTTTATGGCCTGATGCTTTAAAGCGGCACGACTGAAAACAATGAAATCGAAATATAGAAATGACAAAGGGGGAGGAAACATTAAAATAAAGTTGTTTTTGTGTGATGAAATTATTCATAATTTCAAAACAAAATACTATTTACACGAGTCATTTAACCAGATATTGAAAATAATAATTTGTCGACAAGAGGAAAAAAGAGTTCAAAATGGATCAAATATAGTTTAAAGGCAAAACTTCCCAAATTAATGAGAATTTTATGAAAATATCCGATTTATAGGAAAATTTCCACAAGTTTCTAATTTATGGGATTTTTTTTAAATTTCCGATTTATAGGAAAAATATCAAATATTATTTGTAGAAAAGATTTTCATTTTATAGGAAATTTTTATAGAAACATTTTCAGAAAATTTCAGGTTTTTAGCAAATTTCTTAAATAATTTTGATTTATAGGAAAATTTCCACAAGTTTCTAATTTATGGGAAATTATTTTAAAATATTCCGATTTATAGGAAAAATATCAAAAATTATTTGTAGAAAAGATTTTTATTTTATAGGAAATTTTTATAGAAAAATTTTCAGAAAATTTCAGGTTTATAGGAAAATTTTCAACAATTTTCCAATTTTTAGCAAATCCCTCAAATAATATCGATTTATAGGAAAATTTCCACAAGTTTCTAAATTATGGGATTTTTTTTTTAATTTCCTATTTATAGGAAAAATATCAAAAATGATTTCTAGAAAAGATTTCCGATTTATAGGAATTTTTTATAGAAAAATTTTCAGAGGTTTTCGATTTATAGGAAAATTTTCAGAAATTTTCGGTTTATAGAAATAATTAAAAAAATCTGATTTATAGCAACATTATCGTAAATGATTTATAAATCGGAAAATTTCTCAAAATTTGTATAAAAAATTTTTCTCAATAAGAAATTTTATAGGAAAATTTTCAGAAAGTTTCGATTTTTAGAAACAATAAAAAATAAGATTTATAGCAATATTTTCAGAAATGATTTATAGATCGGAAAATTTCTCAAAATTTTTATAAAAAAATTTTCAAAATAGAAAATTTTATAGGAAAATTTTCAGAAAATTTCGGTTTTTAGAAAAAATAAATAATAAGATTTATAGCAATATTTTCAGAAATGATTTATAGATCGGAAAATTTCTCAAAATTTTTATAAAAAAATTTCAAAATAGAAAATTTTATAGGAAAATTTTCAGAAAATTTCGGTTTTTAGAAAAAAATAAATAATAAGATTTATAGCAATATTTTCAGAAATGATTTATAGATCGGAAAATTTCTCAAAATTTTTATAAAAAAATGTTCAAAATAGGAAATTTTATAGGAAAATTTTAAGAAATTTTCGGTTTAGAGGAATAATAAAAAAAATCCGATTTATAGCAAAATTATTATAAATGATTCATAAATCGGAAAATTTCTCAAAATTTTCATAAAAAATTTTTCAAAATAGGAAATTTTATAGGAAAATATTCAAAAATTTTCGATTTGGAAAAAAATTTTCGATTTATTGGAAGTTTTTAAAAATTTTCCAATTTATATTGACATTTTCAAAAGCTTATAGAAATATATATCCGGTAAAAAATTTTCGATTTGAAGTAGAATCCATACTGAACATGAACTGAATTGGAATCTGAATTAAAATGTGAACAAAAATCTGAATTAGAGCTGAACAGAAATCTAAATAAAAATCAGAACTTCACTCTGAATAAGAGGGAATTTTAATCTGAACTGAGATCAGATCCAAAATCTTAACTAGAATCTGAGTTTGAATCAGAAATGGAATCTGAAGAGAATCTAGAATATGGACCGGAATAAGAAATAAGTCTTAATTAGAATCTGAATTTAAACTTTTATTAAAATCTAAACAAGAATGAGAAATAGAAACTGAACTGACTAGAATCTGCAATAGAATCAATTAGAATATATACTAGATTCTCAATCTTAATCTAATCTTAACTAAACTTGAATCTGAATTATAATCTGAGATTTGATTAAAAGCAGAATCTAAATAGAATTCAAATTGGAATCTAAACTAAAATCTGAATTGGAAACAGAAGTAGAATTTGACAAAGATTCTGTATTATAAGTTGAACTAGAATGTAAACTAGAATTAGAATATGAGCTACAATTAGAACCAGAGTCTGAACTAGAATATGAATTAGAATCTGAAATAAAATCAGAACCTCAAGAATCTCAAGTAGAATTTAAATGAATCGGAATTAGAAATAGAATCTGAGAATGAATCTAAACCAGAATCGTAATCAGATTCTGAACTAGAATCTGGACCAGAATTCTGATTTGAATCTAAATCAGAATCTAAACCACAAATCTGATCTTGAATCTGAGCTATGATTAGAACCAGAGTCTGAACTATAATCTGAACTAGAATATAAATTGGAATCTGAAATAAAATCAGAACCAGAATCTCAAGTAGAATTTAAATGAATTGAAATCAGAACTAGAATATGAAAATGAATCTAAACCAGAATCGTTCTGAACTAAAATCTGGCCTAGAATCTTCATTAGAATCAGAAAAAGTATCTAAACCAGAATCTGAACCACAAATCGAAATTTGAATCTGAGCTATGATTAGAACCAGAGTGAACTTAAATTGGAATCTGAAATAGAACTATAAATATTAATCTGAATGATAAGCTGAACTAGAATTTTTACTAGAATCTAAATCAGAAACAGAGCTATTTTTGGAAAGCAAATCTGAACTAAAATTTGATTTAGAATATAAATTAGAATTGGAACGAATAACTGAAGTAGAATTTGAATCAGAATCTTAATAAAAATTTGCTTCAGAACTTGAATTAGATTCTGAACTAGAATCTGAATTGCAATCAGATTTAGAATATGAAAAAATGTACACTAGAATCTAGAGTGGGATTTGAAGAACGTAGCACCTAAGGTGAACCAAGTTCTAGAATAGATTCGAAATTTCAACTGGAACTAAATTAGAACTGATTAAGAATTCAATTTGAAATTAAAAGCGATTTGAAATTAAAACTGAAATGATTTAAATCTGATTCACATCTAAATTGTATGCGAATTAAGTCATTTAAGTGAAACTTTTATTTTATCAAAATTTAACGAATTTCCGCTACTTTTTATTTTACAGCACAATTTTTATCATGCTTTTAATATCGGGTCTCACAACATCAGATATATCCACTATGGAAAGAATAAGGGTAAGTCGAAAATGCGATTTCTAATATCATTTAAAAGCAAATTAAAGTGAAAAACTCGACCAATCGAACGGACGCTTGAACTTTGCATTTATCGGGAAATAAAAAATCATTTTGATTTTAGTGATTTAAATTTCATCCAAATTCTGTTTAATTTAAAAGTTCAAATCTCCATACAACATTTTAATTAAACTATCAACTACTTTTTTTTGTCTTCATCGGGGTGTGTTCTTGTGAGAACCTTTTCCGCCACAATGGTTTTTGGATCAGAATTTATTATTGAGTTTTCAGCTCTTTTTTTCAAAAACAACTCTAAATGATGACTAAATTTAGTGGCAACTTTATGGATCATTGAATTTGCTACCGAAATTAAAGTCAACCGAATGTTGACTTTTAGTCTTTAGGCCTCTATTTGTCTCTCAATTTATGAAATTCAGTCAAGGTTATAAACCATGTTTTTTTCCAAACTTCAGTTTTGTGTAAATTTACACAAAACTATAAAGACAAAAGCAATAAAATTACAATTACACTTGTTCTTAATAAAAGAGTTTATATTTTGGTCTTTTTCTCTTGACATCTTTTTTTTCTGCATTTTGGGGAGAGGATACTTAATGAGGCATAATATGAGAGTCATTTGTAGTTATTGGGTAATAATTTGGGATTTAGTTTCAATGCTATTTTTTTTCTGGGTGAGATTAATGGCAATTTTAAGGCCTCATTGATTAAATGGGTTAAGGTTATGTGTTTTTTAAAATTAGGGGAAGGGGAAATGGTGTCAAAGAAAATGTTACTCTAACTTTTGAAAAGAAGGAAATGCAAAATAATGGAAATTAGAATCTGAACTGAAAATTAAGCTTTAAATTTTGATCGTAATTCAAATTTGAACTAGAACTTTAAACTGACATTGGGACTAGAATCTGAGCAAAATTTTTTACTAAAGTTTGAACAAGATTCTCAAATGAAATATTATCAGAGAACGATAATCAAATTAGAAGATTAACTATAATCCGAAGCCGAATGTCAATCAGAAATCGATCTAGAATCTTGGCAAAATTTCAAAACTGAAATCTGAACTTGAATCTGAGAAACTAGATTTTGAGACTGAATAAGAAAACTTTAGTTGAATCTGAGTAAGAGTATGAACTGGCAACTGAGTAGGAATCCGAGAATTTTTTTCAACAAGAATTCGAGCAACTAGAACTGAACTGGAACTGAACTAGAACTAGAACTGAGGTAGAAGTGAACTAGAACTGGACTAAAACTGAACTAAAACTGAACTAGAACTGAAGCAGAACTGAACTAGAACTGAACTAAATCTCAATTAGAACTGAATTAGAACTGAACCAGAACTGAACTACAACAGAACTTGAACTGAACTAGAACTGAACTAAATCTCAATTAGATCCGAACTAGAACCGAACTAGAACTGAACCAGAACTGAACTAGAACTGAACTAGAACTGAACCAGAACTGAACTATAACAGAACTTGAACTGAACTAGAACTGAACTAAATCTCAATTAGAACTGAACTAGAACTGAACTAGAACTGAACCAGAACTGAACTATAACAGAACTTGAACTGAACTAGAACTGAACTAAATCTCCATTAGAACTGAATTAGAACTGAACTAGAACTGAACTAGAACTGAACTAGAACTGAACTAAATCTCAATTAGAACTGAATTAGAACTGAACTAGAACTGAACTATAACAGAACTTGAACTGAACTAGAACTGAACTAAATCTCAATTAGAACTGAATTAGAACTGAACCAGAACTGAACTATAACAGAACTTGAACTGAACTAGAACTGAACTAAATCTCAATTAGAACCGAACTAGAACTGAACTAAATCTCAATTAGAACTGAATTAGAACTGAACTAGAACTGAACTAAATCTCAATTAGAACTGAATTAGAACTGAACCAGAACTGAACTATAACAGAACTTGAACTGAACTAGAACTGAACTAAATCTCAATTAGAACCGAACTAGAACTGAACTAAATCTCAATTAGAACTGAATTAGAACTGAACTTGAACAGAACTAGAACTGAACTAGAACTGAACTAAAACTGAACTAGAAATGAATTAGAACTGAACTAAAACTGAACTAGAACTGAACTAGAACTGAACCATAATTCAAATAGGACTGAACTAGAATCTTAACTAGAATCTGAACTAGATTATAAATCAGAATCTGAACTGAAATCGGAAATTGAACTGAACTGGAATCTGATTTATGGAAATTTTTCTTTAATTTGTTTACAATTTTTGAATTCATTTTGCTTAATAAAATTGTTTGAGTCATAAATAACTTTAATCTTTTGTCCCATTATGACGTATTATGTACGCAATACATCGTCTGTGGTACGTTTTGTTTACAGTGGTACTTTTTTTTAAAACTTGTAACAGACACTCAGAGATTAAATTTAACCCAATTTACGCATTTCATTACATGATTCTATTACTCACTTCACTTATCTCAAGTGATAAAGACAATTCCACCCACAATTTGTAAAAAAAGACTTTAACACAGATACATACAGAAAAAAAGAACAGAATCTGTAGAGAAATGTATTGGTGTTGAAAAGATAATAATGGCGCCCCATCAAAAGAAATGAAAAGAGAATTGAAAACAAGATTTCAAATGACACAAAGAAAGAGGGAGCAAAATAAAGGAAATAAAATTATTTAATGACTTTTTTAACAAAAAGACACTAATGATGTCTTGAACTTGAATTGTTTTAAACAATTGATTTAAACAAGTAAATTTTAAATTTAGTTTATTTGTTTAACATAAAAATTAAAGGTTAAATTAACATTAAAATGAATTAAAATTATTTTTTGAAAAATAACGCTAATAATTACCTTTTGTGTTCCATTTAATAGAAACATCAAGAGTGGCTGAAGCAGCGTAATAAAAATCGCAATAATTTATTGTCGACGGCAAAACCTAAAAAGTCAATAGAATTATTAAATTTATGGAGATTTAATAAAAGCGAAAATAACAGTATTAATGATGTTTATCCAGAAAATGATAATATTTTATCGAATGCAGCCTCCGCAGTTGCAGCCACTTCAACAACATCAACAACCAGCACAACAACAACAACATCAACAACCACAACTCCAAAATCAACCACAATTAAAACTACATTTCCTACAAAAAGCCGCAATAGTGACAACAGCAATAGCAGCAGCAGCAGTAACGCTACAACCGCTATTGCCATCACCTCCAACTCTACTCAAACACCATTTGTTTTAGCAACAACAAAAACAATAACAACAACAGCAAAACCATCTGTAGCACCTTTTTATAATTCAATACCCAGATTTGACTCAAATTACTATTTAAAATCATCCACCACTAACGATTGGTTGAGTAATGATATTTTGGAAACCACTACACCTTTCACAACCACAACAACAACAACAACAGCAACAACGCCAACAACATCTAAGGCTCCTATCACCACCACAACAACATCAACAACGTCTACAACATCAACATCAACAACAACCAGGAAACCTAAACCACGTCCTTATCCTCGTTGGGGGAATTGGGGTGAATGGAGCGATTGTTCGCGTAGTTGTGGTGGCGGTATTAAACATCAGCTGCGTAAATGTATAAATAGGTGAGTCAAAAAAAATTTTTTGAGAAAATAAAAGAAAAAAGAGAAAAGGAAAATTACTTTAGAAAATTCACTTTTTATAAGGAAATTTTCAGTTCTAGTTCAAGTCCATTTCAGCTCTATCTCAGTTCTAGTTTAGTTCTACTTAAGTTCTACTTCAGCTCCAGTAGAGTTCTTCTTCAGCTCCAGTTCAGTTCTAGTTCAGTGCTACTTCAGTTTTAGTTCAGTTCTAGTTAAATTCTAGTTCAGTTTTAGTTCACCTCTAGTTCAGTTTTAGTTCGACTCTAGTTCAGTTCTAGTTCAAGTCTAGTTCAGTTTTAGTTCAGTTCGAGTTCAGTTCTACTTCTGTTTTAGTTCAGTTCTAGTTCAAGTCTAGTTCAGCTCTATCTCAGTTTTAGTTCAGTTCTACTTCAGTCTTAGTTCAGTTCTAGTTCAGTTCGAGTTCAGTTCTACTTCTGTTTTAGTTCAGTTCTAGTTCAGTTCTAGTTCAGTTTTAGTTCACCTTTAGTTCAGTTTTAGTTCAGTTCTAGTTCAAGTCTAGTTCAGCTCTATCTCAGTTTAACTTCAGTTCTGGTTCAGTTCAACTTCAGTTTTAGTTCAGTTCTTATTCAGTTTTAGCTCAGTTCTATTTTAGTTCTAGTTCAGTTCTACCACAGTTCTGGTTTAGTTCTAGTTGAGCTCTAGTTTAGTTCCAGTTTTGTTCTAGTTCAGTTCAGTTTAGTTATAGCAAATTTTTGGGTTTTTCCCCCATTAAATTGTTTTCGTCTGCAAATGATTTTTGTATTTTAGTTTTGGTTGATTAACTTGTTTCGTCAAGAATTCAGTAAAACAAATTTTAATTTATTATTATTTTTTTTTTCAAATTGTTTTATTATTTAAATTAATCTCTCTTTTTTTAAACAAATAAATTAATACAAATAAAAAAAACTTGCTTTCTCCAGTTCTCAGTTTAGTGGTATTTTGATCGCCCTTAAAATAACTTATGAATATTCAATGTTCTTTTTATGCAAGAATTCATTCAATTCCTGATTGTCGGTGAAGGTTACTTCATGCAATACTTTGTTCTTCTCATCAATGGAAACCTTAGCATCCAAAGCAGCATCAGTCTTCTTTTTTAAGGCTTCGATTTCCTTGGCGAATTTGATTTCCTTGTCGAGCAATAAGTTCTCAAAGAAATCGGAAGTCTTTTGCAATCGTTTGTTGACCATGGGCAAAGCATTTTCCTTCAAGAATTTGTGGAATTCTGGAGAGAAGTCCTTTTCCAAAGTCAAGAATTTCTCTTCTTTTTGTTTCAAGTTAGTTTCTTTTAAGAAATTTTCCAAAGTGCTGAGGGTCTTCTTGATTTCAGCATCGAATTCAGAATGATCAGACAAGAGAGAGTTGTAGAATTCAATGGCATCATGGATGTCATCATTTACTTGAGCTTCTTCCAATTTGCCACTAATCCAGGTGTTGAATTCTTCATTGAAATGGCTGGGAGCAGAGGTGATGAGTTTGTTCTTTTCATCGGCATTTTCAGTTCTCAAGGCTTCTTCGGTGAGAGTAATCAATTTCTTGAGGTCTTCGGCATATTTGGCAGAATCGGCTTCTTTTTGGAATTTACCATACAAACTCAATTGTTCACGAATGTTAACATTCAAGGCTTCAGCCAAATCACGAGCCGTAGCGATCTGGAATAATAACAATTATGTGGAATAAGATTTACATAAGTTGAAAAGGGAATTAATTACCTGCACAAAAGCAGCTACAGCCAAAAAGCTTAAAATCCATAATTTTGCCATTTTTTTTTTCTTGAGAGCTCTGGAGTTTATGTGTGTTACGGTTTAGTTTACCTCACCGACTACTGTTTACCGGCTTTCCGAACGCTCTTTTTATAGTTCGCTTTTTTTTGTTTGCAGTAAGTTTTTTTAGAGTTTTGTGCGATTTGTATTCGTAGAGAAAACAGTAAATTTTATTGTTTATTTATTTGTTTGTTTTTTTGATCTTCTTTTTTTCCATTTTATTTTGTTTTGGTTTATTTTTTTATTTATGTTTATTTTTAATATTTTGAACCGGCCTTACACACGTTTACGGGAGAAAAAAAATCCCCAAAAAATCGTTTTAGTTTTTGTTGTTGTTTTACACCGTAAATATTAAAATTGTGCGAATTTATTGTAAACAAACATTTTGTTTTTTTTCACTCGATCTCAAATTTCAGATAGTGCTAATAGATTTTTAACTTAATTACCAGGAAATTAACAATAAATACGAGAACTAAAGTTAACAGTGTTATTGACACTTAACTTAGGTTTAATGGAATAATAATGGTTGTTATTTGGGATAAAGTCTGAAGTAAAATCTAGATCATGAGTAACTTTTCAGTAGAAAATTTTCAGAAAATTGTGAGAAAATTGTCCAGAGAAATTGTGCTCTGATTATAGAGGAAATTTTGTAGAGAAATTTTGTTCTCATCAAATTTTGCTCTGATCAAAGAGAAAATTTTGTATAGAAATTTTGTTCTCATCGAAGAGAAAAATATCTATAGAAATTTTGCTCTGATCACAGAGGACATTTTGTATAGAAATTTTGTTCTCATCAAAGAGAAAAATGTCTATAGAAATTTTGCTCTGATCAAAGAGAAAAATGTCTATAGAAATTTTGCTCTGATCAAAGAGAAAAATTTCTATAGAAATTTTGCTCTGATCAAAGAGAAAAATTTCTATAGAAATTTTGCTCTGATCAAAGAGAAAAATTTCTATAGAAATTTTGCTCTGATCAAAGAGAAAAATTTCTATAGAAATTTTGCTCTGATCAAAGAGAAAAATTTCTATAGAAATTTTGCTCTGATCAAAGAGAAAAATTTCTATAGAAATTTTGCTCTGATCAAAGAGAAAAATTTCTATAGAAATTTTGCTCTGATCAAAGAGAAAAATTTCTATAGAAATTTTGCTCTGATCAAAGAGAAAAATTTCTATAGAAATTTTGCTCTGATCAAAGAGAAAAATTTCTATAGAAATTTTGCTCTGATCAAAGAGAAAAATTTCTATAGAAATTTTGCTCTGATCAAAGAGAAAATTTTGTATAGAAATTTTGCTCTGATCAAAGAGAAAAATTTCTATAGAAATTTTGCTCTGATCAAAGAGAAAAATTTCTATAGAAATTTTGCTCTGATCAAAGAGAAAAATTTCTATAGAAATTTTGCTCTGATCAAAGAGAAAAATTTCTATAGAAATTTTGCTCTGATCAAAGAGAAAAATTTCTATAGAAATTTTGCTCTGATCAAAGAGAAAAATTTCTATAGAAATTTTGCTCTGATCAAAGAGAAAAATTTCTATAGAAATTTTGCTCTGATCAAAGAGAAAAATTTCTATAGAAATTTTGCTCTGATCAAAGAGAAAAATTTCTATAGAAATTTTGCTCTGATCAAAGAGAAAAATTTCTATAGAAATTTTGCTCTGATCAAAGAGAAAAATTTCTATAGAAATTTTGCTCTGATCAAAGAGAAAAATTTCTATAGAAATTTTGCTATAGAAATTTTACTCTGATTATAGAAAAAATTTTCTATAGAAATTGTGCTCTGACCATCAGTAAATTCTCTATAGAAATTGTGCTCTGATCATGAGCAATTTCTTTATAGAAATTGTGCTCTGATCATGAGCAAATTCTCTATAGAAATTGTGCTCTGATCATGAGCAAATTCTCTATAGAAATTGTTATCTGATCATGAGCAAATTCTCTATAGAAATTGTGCTCTGATCATGAGCAAATTCTCTATAGAAATTGTGCACTGATCATAGAGAAAACTTTCTACAGAAATTTTGCTTTGATCACAAAAAAATTTTTCGATAGAATTTCAAGTCCCAATTTCTCCTAGTGCATAGGGAAAATTTTCTAAAAAAAATAATGCCTCCTAAAAATAACAAATTAATACGAAAAAAGACTTAAAACAAAAATAAAAATAAAATATATAATAAATAATTAACATATAATTCTAGCTAAACACATCTGGTCACTAATGACATCTGAGTTAAAACCAGCAAAAAATAATATTTGAAAAAAAAGCTTTAAAAACCACTTAAAATACATAACGTGACAGCAACAACAAGTAATGACAAAAATATAAATAAACAATTGTCAGTTCTAATTATCATTTAAAAATTTCTTAATAATTTTGCAACAACGAAAAAAAGAAACTTTTAGGAAATTTTTAATAACAATTTAACAGGGAAACTTAAAGGAAGATAATATATAGAAAATTTGCTCATGATCAGATCATAATATATATAGAATATTTGCTCATGATCAGATCATAATATATATAGAATATTTGCTCATGATCAGAGCAAAATTTCTATAGAAATTGTGCTCATGTTGAGAGCAAAATTTCTATAGAAATTGTGCTCATGTTGAGAGCAAAATTTCTATAGAAATTGTGCTCATGTTGAGAGCAAAATTTCTATAGAAATTGTGCTCATGTTGAGAGCAAAATTTCTATAGAAATTGTGCTCATGTTGAGAGCAAAATTTCTATAGAAATTGTGCTCATGTTGAGAGCAAAATTTCTATAGAAATTGTGCTCATGTTGAGAGCAAAATTTCTATAGAAATTGTGCTCATGTTGAGAGCAAAATTTCTATAGAAATTGTGCTCATGTTGAGAGCAAAATTTCTATAGAAATTGTGCTCATGTTGAGAGCAAAATTTCTATAGAAATTGTGCTCATGTTGAGAGCAAAATTTCTATAGAAATTGTGCTCATGTTTGGAGAAAAATTTCTATAGAAAATTTGTTTAATTTCTACATAAATTTCTCCCTGTTTATGGAAGAGTAACGATCGATTTTTTGTTTTGTAGATCTCTTTTTGATGTCCCCTTTGGTCTTAAATTTCATGTAACTAAAAAAACAAGTTTCCCCTAAAATTTAAAAAAAATAAATTGATTTATATTATTTTAAAACATAAACCAGAACGTTTTGTTCATCCATGATCTGATCTGTTTTTATATGATTTTTATTTAACAGACCAATTCAAGGGTTGTCACAAATAAAACGCTTAAACCCGTTTAAACAACTTTAAGTTGAAGTTTTACTCAGAAATCGTACGTGAGGGTGTCAAGATGAATAACAAAATTAATGATCTTAAACTTAAGTAAAATAAAAAAAAACAAGTTAATTATCATGATCATGATGACGATCATAATAATGATGTGGATGATTAGTAATGAGTAGAGTGACGTTAATGCCACTTGTTGATCAACAAAAAAAAAAATTGGGATGTTAATTTGTTTTTGATCATTATTTTAGTCTTATTAACCATTCAATCATTATTGATTTTGGTTTTTAGTCGTTTCTTCGATTCTTCTGAAATTGTTTATTTATTTTAGTTTAATTTTATAGATAAATAAAATAAAATAGAGATTTTGTGAAAATAAATAAAGAATACAGATCAAAAAGCAAAATAGAGAGAAAGAAATATTATTTCAATAGAGGTTTCCCCCGAAATTTATCTGATTTTGGCTGCTCGTTCAGTTTTTTTTTTGAAAATAATTATAAATATGTTAACAAATTATGCAAATTTAGAGTTTTTTTCTCTGCTAAATTTTTAAATTCAAGCAAATTACTTTCATAACATTTTTAACTATTCAACGAGAAATTTGAATGAAATGTTGGTATAAAGTTGTATGTACTTCATTATCCTTTCAAAAATTATCAAAATCGGTTCAGTAGTAAATCAAGTTATAACAAAAATATAACTAATTTTATGACTCATTAAGTGTTCCAGTGTTCTATTTACAGGTAGCAGTTATATATTATATATAGCTTTGTGAGTGTATGTGTGAGTGTGAATGTACGAAATATAATGTATTTACTACACATGCATTTTCAGTGGAGGGTATTGAAGATTCGGCATATCCGAATACAGCATTCTAACTTTTTTTAAATTTATATTTGAACTTCTGTTAACTCATGTTCTTTAAATTTTAATATATAATTTTTATCTATTTTTGATTTAATTATTCCAGAGTTTTAATTTAAACAGTTTGGACCGGTTTTTTTTTTCTAAAAAAAATCGAATTAAAATTATAATTTTAATTAATAAAAGTTTAAATCGCCTTATTATAATAAATGGGTTGATTGCTGGTGGAAACTTTATTGTGATAGAGAACTTAAAAATATAGAGAAATTTTGCATGGTTGGACTGACGGCACAGCATATATAAGTTGTCGATTAAATAAACTAACATAAATTAAATAAATGACTTAAATGTGTGAACGACCGAAAATGCAATTAGTGAGATTTTTTTGTTTAAGTTTTAAATTATGAAAAAAAGAAGTTTAATTTGAATCTAAGATTTATAAGAGATTTTTTTCTAAGAAAGGGGAATCTCTTGAAAGGGGAATTTGCTCACAGTTAGAGCATTTTTTCTATAGAAAATTTGCTCACAATTGGAGCCAATTTTCTATAGAAAATTTGCTATAGAAAATTTGCTCACAATTGGAGCCCAATTTTCTATAGAAAATTTGATGTCTATAAACCCCGATCTAAATGTACTGCAAAATGAGTTGTAGAAAGATCATAACTAAAATTTCAGTTATTTAAATCATTAAAAGTTAATAACTCATCAGCGCTAATCACAATTAATGGATCAAGACAAATTTCCAGATTCCTGTTCCAATTTGTTAATAATTTATGATTTCGATTGATAACTAAAAATCAAAATTCCATTTCAAAAATATTATGTAACTTTTTTAAAACTTGTTTATTAAATTTTTAAGAATCTGAATTCGACTTTTAAAAAAATCTTGTTTCTTAATTGCGATCATCACATGTTTGGTTTATACAAAAAATTAGTCGGTTAAATGGATTTTTAAAATAATTAATAATTATTTTTGTTATCCAACAGGAAGTTAATAATTGATTGTGATCAATAAATAAATGAAATCGCAAAAAGAGAAAAAAGTGTTAAAATATCACCAACTGCCGATCCAAATACGTGTGATCTCTTACTGGAATTCCTCTACTAACACTTTAGTATCACGATCTTCTAGCAATTTCTCTCACTGTATTTTAATAAACCGACAAAAAATTCCCAAAAATTATCAAACAATAAATTCATAAAATATCAATAATAATTTTTTCAAATCGCAAAATCACAACAAATGACAAAAAAAATTAAAAATTCAAAAAGAAATTCGTTAAAAAAAAAAAACGAAATTATTTAAAATTCTTGACCAAAAATGGTACGCAAACTTATAACAAAAGAAATTTTATTAAAAAATAATTTATTTTATTAAAAAAAATCATAAATTTTAAATTAGAAAAGATTTTTATCAAGAAACTTATAGAAGTGAAATTAATTCAGATTGATCAGAATTATGAATAAAACATAACTGATCAACAGCTGCAACTGAACTAGAACTAAACTATAACTGAAATGAATTTGAACTAAACTTGAGCTGAACTTGAACCGAACTTGAACTGAACTTGATCTGAACTAGAACTGAACTAAACTAGAACTGATATAAAACTAAACTGGAACTGAACTGAAAACTGAACTGGAACTTAACTATAACTGAAATAAAACTGATCTAAAACTAATCTAGAACAGAATGGGAACTGAACTATAACTGAAATGAATTTGAACTGAACTTGAACCGAACTTGAGCAGAACTTGAACTCAAAAGAACTGAACAAGAACTGAACTAGAACTGAACTAAACTAGAACTGACCTTGAACTGAACTTGAAATGAATTTGAAATGAACTTGAACTGAACTTGAACTGAAAAAGAACTGAACTAGAACTGAACTAAACTAGAACTGAACTAGAACTGAACTAGAGCTGAAATGGAATTGAAATATAACTGAACTAGAACTGAAATGAACTTGAACTGAACTTGAACCGAACTTGAGCAGAACTTGAACTACAACAGAACTGAATAAGAACTGAACTAAACTAGAATTGAACTTGAACTGAACTTGAACTGAACTTGAAATTAACTTGAACTGAACTTGAACTGAAAAAGAACTAAACAAGAACTTAACTAGAACTGAACTAAACTGGAATTAAAAATAGAACTGAACTAGAACTGAAATGAATTTGAACTGAACTTGAACTGAACTTGAACTGAACTTGAACTAAACTTGAAATTAACTTGAAATGAATTTGAAATGAACTTAAACTGAACTTGAACTAAAGTAGAACTGGAGAAGAACTGAACTAAAACTGAACTAAACTAAAACTAAACGAAAACTGAACTAGAATTGAACTAAAATTAAACTTGAGCTGAACTAAAACTTAAATAAAATTGCACTAAAACTGTACTAGAAATAAGCTGAAATTGGATCTACAACTAAATTAAAGCTTTAATGAGATAAGTTTTGAAATGAATAATTTGAGTTTTTAGTAAATTAATTTAAGTATATTTAACTCCATCTTCTAATTTGCTTTATGTTCCAATATTTGGAAATTGTAATTTGCGATTTCTACATCTCTTATTCGCCAAATTTGAACATTTTGAAATCAACAAAATGTTCATCTAAATATCTTCCAAACTTTGTTGTTAAATCATCAAATAACTCAATAACTTTCTCCTTAACAACCTTGTCGGCATTCTCTAGAGCCTTTTCCACTTTTCCCAGTAATTCCCTTGTGTTTTCTGCCATATCGCTCTCCAAGTTACACTCTTTCAGCAAATAATTCAAATACTCTTGATAATATTTTAGTTGAGCATTTAGCAAAGGTACTGAAGGATTTTCACCATAGAAATAATTCAAAAACTGTTCCGATAAATTCTCCCCAATATCGGCATATATATTGAATTTCTTTTCCAAATCTTGTATACGATAAGCTTCCTTAAGATCTCTTACTATTTGCACCAATTCATCATATAAACTCTTGTCCACATCTGGTGCAATTTCATTTAGATACCACGATTCTATAAGAATATCCTCATTAATATATTGTTTATCGAATTCATTCGTCAGATATTCAGCCAAGTCCATATTATTGGTGAATTCCTCCAATAATTGAGATTTTTCCTTAAAGGTTTCCTTCGCTATGGAATGTTTAAATTTATCCATTAGACTTTGTAATTCTGAAGAAAATTTGGTATCCGGTTTTTGGGGCGATCAATTCGAGACGTTTTAGATAATGTTGCAGACGATTATTGAGATGTTCTTCCTCTTCTTCGGGGGTAATGGGCAGACAGGAAATATACTGGAATTAGATAACACTTGAGTGAAAATTCTTTACCTTTAAAATATCTTTTTCGAGGAAAATTACCTGATTTATTAACAGAATTAACAAAATAATTGTTTGTATTAATGAAATTTTTAACGACATTTTTATTGAATATTTTTATGATGTTTTAAGTTTAATTGTTGTAGTGTAATTGCGTGTTTTTTATTATTTGATTGTGATCTTATATAGATATTTTTAAGTACTTAGTTCAGTGAAAAGTTTCGTGTATTAAAAGAGAGAGTTACTTTCCGTTTTAGTAACGAGGGTTTATTGAAAAATCTCTGAAAATAAAATCCGACAATTAAATCTTGAAAAGATTCTGATTGTGACTCTAGTTCGGATCCTATTTTCAGATTTGGGGTTCATATTCTACTATGGTTTCTAGTTCTGTTATAATTCAGATATTATACGCTTCTGGTTCAGTTCTAATTAAGTTCTTTATCGGTTTTGGTTCTGTTCTATTGCAGTTTTTGTTCAGATTAAGGTTTAGAATCTAATTTAGAGTTCACAGCCGATTCTACTTCTACTTCAAATTCTAGTTCAAATTCTAATTCAAATCCAGACTCTAGTTCAGGTTCGAGTTCAGATTCTAGTCCAAATTATAGTTCAGGTTGTATTTCAGATTTTAGTTCAAATTCTAGTTCAGATTCTAGTCCAAATTCTTGTTCAAATTGTAGTTCAGATTCTAGTTCAAATTCTACTTCAAATTCTAGTTCAAATTCTAGTTCAGATTCTAGTCCAAATTCTAGTTCAGGTTGTAGTTCAGATTCTAGTCCAAATTCTAGTTCAGATTATAGTTCAAATTGTAATTCAAATTCTAATTCAAATTCTAGTTCAGATTCTAGTCCAAATTCTAATTCAGATTCTAGTCCAAATTCTAGTTCAGATTGTAGTTCAGATTCTAGTTCAAATTCTAGTCCAAATTCTAGTTCAGATTCTAGTCCAAATTCTAGTTCAGGTTGTAGTTCAGATTCTAGTTCAAATTCTAGTTCAGATTCTAGTTCAGGTTGTAGTTCAGATTCTAGTTCAAATTCTAGTTCAAATTCTAGTCCAAATTCTAATTCAGGTTGTAGTTCAGATTCTAGTTCAAATTCTAGTCCAAATTTTAGTTCAGATTCTAGTCCAAATTCTAGTTCAGGTTGTAGTTCAGATTCTAGTTCAAATTCTAGTTCAGATTCTAGTCCAAATTCTAATTCAGGTTGTAGTTCAGATTCTAGTCCAAATTCTAGTTCAGATTGTAGTTCAGATTCTAGTTCAAATTCTAGTTCAGATTCTAGTCCAAATTCTAGTTCAGGTTGTAGTTCAGATTCTAGTTCAAATTCTAGTTCAGATTCTAGTTCAAATTCTGGTTCAAATTCTAGTTCAGGTTGTAGTCCAAATTCTAGTTCAAATTCTAGTTTAAATTCTAGTTCAAATTCTAGTTTAGATTCTAGTCCAAATTCTAGTTCAGGTTGTAGTTCAGATTCTAGTTCAAATTCTAGTTCAGGTTGTAAGTCAGATTCTAGTTCAAATTCTAGTTCAAATTCTAGTTCAGATTCTAGTCCAAATTCTAGTTCAGGTTGTAAGTCAGATTCTAGTTCAAATTCTAGTTCAAATTCTAGTTCAGATTCTAGTCCAAATTCTAGTTCAGGTTGTAGTTCAGATTCTAGTCCAAATTCTAGTTCAGGTTGTAAGTCAGATTCTAGTTCAAATTCTAGTTCAAATTCTAGTTCAGATTCTAGTCCAAATTCTAGTTCAGGTTGTAGTCCAAATTCTTGTTCAGATTCTAGTCCAAATTCTAGTCCAAATCCTAGTTCAGATTCTACTTCAGGTTCTAGTTCAGATTCTAGTTCAAATTCTAGTTCAAATTCTACTTCAGATTCTAGTTCAGGTTCTAGTTCAGATTCTAGTTCAAATTTTACTTCAAATTCTAGTCCAAATTCTAGTTCAGATTCTAGTCCAAATTCTAGTTCAGGTTGTAGTTCAGATTCTAGTCCAAATTCTAGTTCAGATTATAGTTCAAATTGTAATTCAAATTCTAATTCAAATTCTAGTTCAGATTCTAGTCCAAATTCTAATTCAGATTCTAGTCCAAATTCTAGTTCAGATTGTAGTTCAGATTCTAGTTCAAATTCTAGTCCAAATTCTAGTTCAGATTCTAGTCCAAATTCTAGTTCAGGTTGTAGTTCAGATTCTAGTTCAAATTCTAGCTCAGATTCTAGTCCAAATTCTAATTCAGGTTGTAGTTCAGATTCTAGTTCAAATTCTGGTTCAAATTCTAGTTCAGGTTGTAGTCCAAATTCTAGTTCAAATTCTAGTTTAAATTCTAGTTCAGGTTGTAGTTCAGATTCTAGTTCAGATTCTAGTTCAAATTCTAGTTCAAATTCTAGTCCAAATTCCAGTTCAAATTCTAGTTCAGATTCTAGTCCAAATTCTAGTTCAGGTTGTAGTTCAGATTCTAGTCCAAATTCTAGTTCAGGTTGTAAGTCAGATTCTAGTTAAAATTCTAGTTCAAATTCTAGTTCAGATTCTAGTCCAAATTCTAGTTCAGGTTGTAGTCCAAATTCTTGTTCAGATTCTAGTCCAAATTCTAGTCCAAATCCTAGTTCAGATTCTACTTCAGGTTCTAGTTCAGATTCTAGTTCAAATTCTAGTTCAGATTCTACTTCAGATTCTAGTTCAGGTTCTAGTTCAGATTCTAGTTCAGATTCTACTTCAGATTCTAGTTCAGGTTCTAGTTCAGATTCTAGTTCAGTTCTACTTTAGTTCTAGTTCAGATTCAAGCTCAGATTATAGTTTAGTTCTATATAATACCCTGCAGACTATAATACAAAGGACTCAATACTTATTATAGTAAATCCATGAACCAAGTTTATGGTCAAGTCAAGCGATTTTTCGGGAAGTTATTTTATAATCTTGTAAAAAACAGGGAAAGGACTATAAAGCAGTCGGTAGACTGCTTTATAGTCCTTTCCAAAGACTAGATAACAGTCATATCGTTAGACAAGTTAGTAAAGAGTTCAGATAGATTGTATAAAAAACGAGATTATATATTTTGGTGGGGAGGGAATGATTTTCTATAAATGGATTTGACTCTGGTTCAGTTTAATTGTTGATATCTCTAAGATTTAACTAAAGAAAATGGAGGAGACTATAATTCGAATTTAATTTCATTTAATTGAGAATTGTTCTACGTATTTATTTCTAAATAATGACTAAATGATTTTCCTCAATTTTCCAAAATTATATATTTGAAAATTATTTCAAGTCATCGTTATGATCATATGAGTGATCGTATTTAAAGGTATTCGAAGCGATTAAAGTCTAAACAATTTTAATGGAAAAATATTTTAATAAAATTTAGAAATAATTGAACACCCCTAATACTTGAGATTCAGAATGTGTCAATGACATTGTTAATAATTCTAATAACTACTTTTTTAATTATATATTTTGAAAAGTGCCGAGTTTTAGTGTTTAAATATTTAGAGTTAAAGTTTTTAATTACTTTAAGGTGTTTAACTGGTTGTGGATTGTTATGGAGACAAAAAGAAGAAGAATTTTATTTAGAGAAAATTTTAGACTTTGAACTTTTTCCAATATTTTGCAAACATTTTCACGCTTCAAGGGATTTGATTTTGGAGGTAAAATTGCAATAGAAAATATTGAATATTAGAAATATTTAAGAAATTCGGAATTTAATGTTCTGAAATTTTTATTAAAACATTTTTGTGTGTTAAAATACGTATTTTTTATAATTTATTTTCAAAAAAAGTTTTACTTAATTGAAAAATTCAAGTTCGAATAAATAATAATAAAAAAAATTAATTATTTCAATATTTTTTTAAAAAGATAATGAAGACCTTTTTCAATGTTCAAATAAATCGTTCATATTTTAAAAATTTTATTTCAAAATTTATGTATAAAAAGTGAAACGAATTTTCAAAATTTATAACAGTTTTTAAAAAATCCATAAAGTGTTAACACAAATTTTGGATCGCGTTTGAAGAGAAAATGAAATATTTCCAAGTATTCGCCCTCATTGCAAGTATTTTGGTTGTTATGTAACAAATGTAAAGCCTCAATCACCAGGAGAAACTCCAACAGCCTCACAACCAGCTCCCTCAAGCGAACCCGCAACACCAGACCAACCAGCAGCACCAGCTACACCTCTTGTTGATCCAGTGTAGCTGAATATTTAAACAATCGCATTAAACAAGTCCTCTCAGAAAATCCTCCACGCAATCCCGCTGAATTGAATTTAGCTTCAGTTTTCAATGAAAAGCGTGCCCTATTGGAAGCTGCTCTTATAGCTGAAAACGCTCAAAGGATGATGATTTAGTGGCCGAAAGAGCTTTAGAAAATTTTCGTAATTTTTTACAAGAATATAAGAACATAGAGCGACAATTAGAAAGTGCTATTGATGATGTAACCGACATCGAAGAGATAGAAACGTACCGGTAGATAAAAAATATGAAGCTCTCATGTTGCTTACGCAATTGAGGGATAGTTCCTCTATAAAATCAGCCGAAAGGGCTTTAAGAAACTATAATGATTTTAGAGAAATGCTAAATAATGGAGGCACTAAACCTCAAACTTCCATAACTATTCCACTAACTGATGAGTATAGGAAATATTTTGAAGAGATTTTAGAGATTTTACGTAAATATTTTAATGATGACGATCCAAAAATGCAAAATATTTTACACGAAATTTTAAAGAATCCCTGGCAATTGAAAAAATTAGCAGCCGCTTTGAGAGAGTTGCCGGAGGAGGATTATGATGAGGATTATTTTGGCGATTGGTTTTCGTTTTGGTGAGGTGATAACTGCAACCGAAAGGAATAATTATGCGAAGGTTTTGGATCAAAGGGAAAATAAGCAATTTTTTGTTATTATTTTTTTAGAATAAAAATGCCGAAATAAAGTTTGTGTATACGGTAAAATAAGGGCCACATTCCAGTCTGTACACAGGCTGCAATTAATTGCAGATTCCTTTCAAGTTCAGACTCTAATTCAGAATCTATTTCAGTTATATTTTAATTTCTAATTCAGATTATAGTGGATATTCTAGTTCAGATTTTAAATTAGTTTTACTTTAGACTTTAGTTAAGAATCTAGTTCAGATTATGGTTCAGATTATAGTTCATATTCTGGTTCTGGTTTCTGGTTCTGATTCTAGTTGAGATATTATTTCAAGTTCTAGTTCGAATTCTGATTCAGGTTCTTGTTCAGACTCTGGTTCAGATAATAATTCACATTCTAATTCAAATATTGGTTCAGATACTATTTCGGACTCTTGTTTTGAGATTCTAGGTTTTGCCTCTTTTGCTGCAAATACCACACTATTATTCTTATGCCACTCAGTAGCTTGGTTAGCATAATAAGTGGATGCCAAAAATAAGTGAAGTCTTGTGAGTGGAATCAGCTACAGCATATTGCTTGCTATAACAAGAACTTTTGGCTCCTAAACTTTTCGTGAACATTCCCTCAAGCATCAGCAACATAAAATGTTTTGATAAGGAAATTGTGAAAAATCTGCCAGAGTACACGTTTCGTCAACCATTATGGACCCAGAATATTTATAAGAAAACTTCACTTCAATTTTCGTACTCTGATCGGAATATTTGGTATGAAAAGTTAAAAGCAGTTTTGAAAACATACAAGACTCAAAAAGTTCCTAACAGGAGCGCTGCTAAAAATGTAAAGACCAAAAGCAGAAGTCAAGTCAAGTTATGTAAAAATTTTTGGATCCAAAAGCATTCAAAATTTTCAAAAAAAAAAAAAAACTCTGAGTATATCATTTGGCAGCGTCCCTTCATAAGACTTCATAATGTGTCCACTTATTTTGACCTGACTTGACACCTTATCACTAGAGTAAACAAGCCCCTTGAGTGGTACTAGAGTAACTGTACCAATGCAAATCCTCTAAACTTCCCGTATCTAAGTCCAGTGGAGAGATATTAAGTTTTTGTTAAAAGGGAAGTAAAGAGCACGAAAAAGGAGTCCAAAAGTGTGGTAGATTTTAAATGAAGATGGATTAACTGTTCGAGAAATCAAAATAAAAACGTTAATGGAGGGATTCCGAAAAATGGTTTCAAAATTTCATTATTAGAGATTGAAACCATAATGTGAATTGTAATATTAATTGCAATCAAATATAAGAACTGTCAGTTAAGTGGTTTCTTTTTTATTAACATATATGTATGTTGAGAACTTATTGATGTCACTTCTTATAACATTTTTCATATTTTTTCATATTTCATATTTTGTTATAATTAGTTTTTAACGAAATTGAAAAGAAAATTTACTACATAAAGATAAGTTGAAAATTTCAATTTTGCATAAATAATAAAAAATTAATTATTTCAATATTATTTTACGAGATAAAAGAAGACCCTTTCCAATGCTCAAATTCAACATAAATCGTTCGTATTTCAAACATTGTTTTTTTTTTCAAAATTTATGTATAAAAAGTGAAACGAATTTTCAAAATTTATAACAGTTTTTAAAAAATCCATAAAGTGTTAACACAAACTTTTGAATCGTGTCTGAAGGGAAAATGAAATATTTCCAAGTATTCGCCCTCATTGCAAGTATTTTTGGTTGTTATGTAACAAATGTAAAGTCTCAAGGTGGCATGGATGGAACAGCAACAACTGGCGCTGGTGAGACTACAACTGCTCCTTCTGATGGTGATGCGAATGCTGGCAATGGTGGCACTACAACTGCTGCTCCTGATGCTGCTGCGAATGCTGGCAATGGTGACACTACAACCGCTAGTCCAGCACCCTCACAATCAGCACCTGGAGAACAACCAACCCCATCATCACCATCGAGCCAACCAGCACCACCAGCCACACCAGCCCCACCAGCACCTCTTGTCAATCCCAGTATAGCTCAATACTTAAACAATCGCATTAAACAAGTCCTCACAGAAAATCCTCCACGTAATCCGGGCTCAATTAAATTTAGCTTCTGTTTTTAATGAAAAGCCGTGCCCTATTGGAAGCTGCTCTTATAAATGAAACGCACAAAAGATGATGAATTAAAAGCCGAAAGAGCCTTAGAAAATTTCGTAACTTTTTACAGGACTACGAAGTTATCGAGGATAAATTAGAAAGTGCTATCGATCAAGTAACAAAAATTGAAAGGGATCAAAATCGACCATTAGATCAAAGGTATGAAGCTCTCATGTTGCTTATGCAGTTAAGGGATAGTTCCTCTATAAAATCAGCTGAAAGGGCTTTAAGAAATTATGATGATTTTATAGAAAGCATTAGTAATGGAGGTGCCATACCTCAAACTTCAACTACTTCCTATCAAACGGATGAGTATAAACGTTATTTTGAAGAGATTTTAAAGATTTTACGAAAATTTTATAAAGATGACGATCCAAAAATGCAAAATATTTTACAACAAATTTTAAAGGATCCTTGGAAATTGAAAAAAATTTTTGCTGCTTTGAAAGACTCGTCTGTGGAGGATTATGATGAAGACTATATTTGTGATTGTTTTCGTTTTTGGTAGGGGTTTAAGATCAAAACAATAAAGATGTTTTATCTATTAATTTAAGAGTTTTTAAAATGCTAAAATAAAGCTTATATGAGTCTATGGTGAACAGGGAGGATAAACAAACGTAGTATACTTGTAGTCTTATTAACGTTAAGTATATGTTCATTTTTAGTTTTGGTCCAAAGTTCTTGGTTTAGTTCCTAGTTCAGTTTCATTTCAGTTCTAGTTCAGTTCAGTTTTCTTTTTAAGTTTGATTCAGTTCTAGTTTTCAGTTTTTAGTTCAGTTCTTAGTTCAGTTCTTGTTCAGTTCTTCTAGTTCAGGTTTAGTTCTATCTTTAGCTCTTGTTTTAGTTCAGTTTTTAGTTTCTGAGTTCAAGTTCTAGTTCAGTTCTAGTTCAGTTCTAGTTCAGTTCTAGTTCAGTTCAGTTCTTGTACAGTTCTAGTTCAGTTTTAGTTCAGTTCTTCAGTTCAGTTCTAGTTCAGTTCTAGTTTAGTTCTAGTTCAGTTCTAGTTCAGTTCTAGTTCAGTTCTAGTTCAGTTTCTAGTTCAGTTCTTGTTTAGTTCTAGTTCAGTTCTAGTTCAGTTCTTTGTTCGTTCTAAGTTCTAGTTTTCTAGTTTCAGTTCTAGTTCAGTTCTAGTTCAG
>PYHX02000158.1:89584472-89618448 GCA_004302925.2 Cochliomyia hominivorax | reverse complement strand
TTGAATTTTTTCATTAAAAACCTAAAATTGGCCTCTAAAATCCTTAATGAGCCTCCAATCATGATTTTAATTTTCATTAAAAACCTAAAATTGGCTCTAAATCCTTAAATAAGCCTCCAATCATGATTCTAATGAAAATCCATGATCATTTTTTGATTTTTTTCATTAAAAACTAAAATTGACTCTAAATCCTTAAATAAGCCTCCAATCAAGAATCTAATGAAAATCCATGATCATTTTTCATTTTTTCATTAAAAACCTAAAATTTGCCTCTAAATCCTTAAATAAGCCTCCAATCATGATTCTAATGAAAATCCATGATCATTTTTGAATTTTTTAATTAAAAACCTAAAATTGGCTCTGAATCTTTAAATAAGCCTCCATATCATGATTCTAATGAAAATCCATGATCATTTTTGAATTTTTTCATAAAAAACCTAAAATTGGCTCTAAATCCTTAAATAAGCCTCCAATCATGATTCTAATGAAATCCATGATCACTTTTGAAATTCTTATTGAAAACCTAAAATTGGCTCTAAATCCTTAAATAGCCTCCAATCATGATCTAATGAAAATCCATGATCATTTTGAATTTTTTCATAAAAAACCTAAAATTGGCTCTAAATCCTTAAATAAGCCTCCAATCATGATTCTAATGAAAATCCATGATCATTTTTGAATTTTAATTGAAAACCTAAAATTGGCTCTAAATCCTTAAATAAGCCTCCAATCATGATTCTAATGAAAATCCATGATCATTTTTGAAATTTTTAATTGAAAACTAAAAATTGGCTCTAAATCCTTAAATAAGCCTCCAATCATGATTCTAATGAAAATCCACGATCATTTTTGAATTTTTCAAAAAAACCTAAAATTGCCTCTAAATCCTTAAATAAGCCTCCAATCATGATTCTAATGAAAATCCATGATCATTTTTGAATTTTTTAATTGAAAACCTAAAATTGGCTCTGAATCTTTAAATAAGCCTCCAATCATGATTCTAATGAAAATCCATGATCATTTTTGAATTTTTTCATAAAAAACTAAAATTGGCTCTAAATCCTTAATAAGCCTCCAATCATGATTCTAATGAAAATCCATGATCATTTTTCAATTTTTTCATTAAAAACTAAAATTGGCTCTAAATCCTTAAATAAGCCTCCAATCAAGATTCTAATGAAATCTATGATCATTTTTTCAATTTTTATTAAAAATCTAAAATTGGCTCTAAATCCTTAAATAAGCCTCCAATCCAAGAATCTAATGAAAATCCATGATCATTTTTCAATTTTTATTAAAAACCTAAAATTGGCTCTAAATCCTTAAATAAGCCTCCAATCAAGAATCTAATGAAAATCCATGATCATTTTTCAATTTTTTATTAAAAAACCTAAAATTGGCTCTAAATCCTTAAATAAGCCTCCAATCAAGAATCTAATCAAAATCCATGATCATTTTTCAATTTTTTATTAAAAACCTAAAATTGGCTCTAAATCCTTAAATAAGCCTCCAATCAAGATCTAATGAAAATCCATGATCATTTTTCAATTTTTTATTAAAAATCTAAAATTGGCTCTAAATCCTTAAATAAGCCTCCAATCAAGAATCTAATGAAAATCCATGATCATTTTCAATTTTTTATTAAAAACCTAAAATTGGCTCTAAATCCTTAAATAAGCCTCCAATCAAGAATCTAATGAAAATCCATGATCATTTTTCAATTTTTTATTAAAAACCTAAAATTGGCTCTAAATCCTTAAATAAGCCTCCAATCAAGAATCTAATGAAAATCCATGATCATTTTTCAATTTTTTATTAAAAACCTAAAATTGGCTCTAAATCCTTAATAAGCCTCCAATCAAGAATCTAATGAAAATCCATGATCATTTTTCAATTTTTTATTAAAAACCTAAAATTGGCTCTAAATCCTTAAATAAGCCTCCAATCAAGAATCTAATCAAAATCCATGATCATTTTTCAATTTTTTATTAAAAATCTAAAATTGGCTCTAAATCCTTAAATAAGCCTCCAATCAAGATTCTAATGAAAATCCATGATCATTTTTCAATTTTTTATTAAAAACCTAAAATTGGCTCTAAATCCTTAAATAAGCCTCCAATCAAGAATCTAATGAAAATCCATGATCATTTTTCAATTTTTTATTAAAAACCTAAAATTGGCTCTAAATCCTTAAATAAGCCTCCAATCAAGATTCTAATGAAAATCCATGATCATTTTTCAATTTTTTATTAAAAACCTAAAATTGGCTCTAAATCCTTAAATAAGCCTCCAATCAAGAATCTAATGAAAATCCATGATCATTTTTCAATTTTTTATTAAAAACCTAAAATTGGCTCTAAATCCTTAATAAGCCTCCAATCAAGATCTAATGAAAATCCATGATCATTTTTCAATTTTTTATTAAAAACCTAAAATTGGCTCTAAATCCTTAAATAAGCCTCCAATCAAGAATCTAATGAAAATCCATGATCATTTTTCAATTTTTTATTAAAAATCTAAAATTGGCTCTAAATCCTTAAATAAGCCTCCAATCAAGAATCTAATGAAAATCCATGATCATTTTTCAATTTTTTATTAAAAACCTAAAATTGGCTCTAAATCCTTAAATAAGCCTCCAATCAAGAATCTAATCAAAATCCATGATCATTTTTCAATTTTTTATTAAAAACCTAAAATTGGCTCTAAATCCTTAAATAAGCCTCCAATCAAGAATCTAATGAAAATCCATGATCATTTTTCAATTTTTTATTAAAAACCTAAAATTGGCTCTAAATCCTTAAATAAGCCTCCAATCAAGAATCTAATGAAAATCCATGATCATTTTTCAATTTTTTATTAAAAACCTAAAATTGGCTCTAAATCCTTAAATAAGCCTCCAATCAAGAATCTAATCAAAATCCATGATCATTTTTCAATTTTTTATTAAAAACCTAAAATTGGCTCTAAATCCTTAAATAAGCCTCCAATCAAGAATCTAATGAAAATCCATGATCATTTTTCAATTTTTTATTAAAAACCTAAAATTGGCTCTAAATCCTTAAATAAGCCTCCAATCAAGAATCTAATGAAAATCCATGATCATTTTTCAATTTTTTATTAAAAACCTAAAATTGGCTCTAAATCCTTAAATAAGCCTCCAATCAAGAATCTAATGAAAATCCATGATCATTTTTCAATTTTTTATTAAAAACCTAAAATTGGCTCTAAATCCTTAAATAAGCCTCCAATCAAGAATCTAATGAAAATCCATGATCATTTTTCAATTTTTTATTAAAAACCTAAAATTGGCTCTAAATCCTTAAATAAGCCTCCAATCAAGAATCTAATGAAAATCCATGATCATTTTTCAATTTTTTATTAAAAACCTAAAATTGGCTCTAAATCCTTAAATAAGCCTCCAATCAAGAATCTAATGAAAATCCATGATCATTTTTCAATTTTTTATTAAAAACCTAAAATTGGCTCTAAATCCTTAAATAAGCCTCCAATCAAGAATCTAATGAAAATCCATGATCATTTTTCAATTTTTTATTAAAAACCTAAAATTGGCTCTAAATCCTTAAATAAGCCTCCAATCAAGAATCTAATCAAAATCCATGATCATTTTTCAATTTTTTATTAAAAACCTAAAATTGGCTCTAAATCCTTAAATAAGCCTCCAATCAAGAATCTAATGAAAATCCATGATCATTTTTCAATTTTTTATTAAAAACCTAAAATTGGCTCTAAATCCTTAAATAAGCCTCCAATCAAGAATCTAATGAAAATCCATGATCATTTTTCAATTTTTTATTAAAAACCTAAAATTGGCTCTAAATCCTTAAATAAGCCTCCAATCAAGAATCTAATGAAAATCCATGATCATTTTTCAATTTTTTATTAAAAACCTAAAATTGGCTCTAAATCCTTAAATAAGCCTCCAATCAAGAATCTAATGAAAATCCATGATCATTTTTCAATTTTTTATTAAAAACCTAAAATTGGCTCTAAATCCTTAAATAAGCCTCCAATCAAGAATCTAATGAAAATCCATGATCATTTTTCAATTTTTTATTAAAAACCTAAAATTGGCTCTAAATCCTTAAATAAGCCTCCAATCAAGAATCTAATCAAAATCCATGATCATTTTTCAATTTTTTATTAAAAACCTAAAATTGGCTCTAAATCCTTAAATAAGCCTCCAATCAAGAATCTAATCAAAATCCATGATCATTTTTCAATTTTTTATTAAAAACCTAAAATTGGCTCTAAATCCTTAAATAAGCCTCCAATCAAGAATCTAATCAAAATCCATGATCATTTTTCAATTTTTTATTAAAAACCTAAAATTGGCTCTAAATCCTTAAATAAGCCTCCAATCAAGAATCTAATCAAAATCCATGATCATTTTTCAATTTTTTATTAAAAACCTAAAATTGGCTCTAAATCCTTAAATAAGCCTCCAATCAAGATTCTAATGAAAATCCATGATCATTTTTCAATTTTTTATTAAAAACCTAAAATTGGCTCTAAATCCTTAAATAAGCCTCCAATCAAGAATCTAATCAAAATCCATGATCATTTTTCAATTTTTTATTAAAAACCTAAAATTGGCTCTAAATCCTTAAATAAGCCTCCAATCAAGAATCTAATGAAAATCCATGATCATTTTTCAATTTTTTATTAAAAACCTAAAATTGGCTCTAAATCCTTAAATAAGCCTCCAATCAAGAATCTAATGAAAATCCATGATCATTTTTCAATTTTTTATTAAAAACCTAAAATTGGCTCTAAATCCTTAAATAAGCCTCCAATCAAGAATCTAATGAAAATCCATGATCATTTTTCAATTTTTTATTAAAAACCTAAAATTGGCTCTAAATCCTTAAATAAGCCTCCAATCAAGAATCTAATGAAAATCCATGATCATTTTTCAATTTTTTATTAAAAACCTAAAATTGGCTCTAAATCCTTAAATAAGCCTCCAATCAAGAATCTAATGAAAATCCATGATCATTTTTCAATTTTTTATTAAAAACCTAAAATTGGCTCTAAATCCTTAAATAAGCCTCCAATCAAGAATCTAATGAAAATCCATGATCATTTTTCAATTTTTTATTAAAAACCTAAAATTGGCTCTAAATCCTTAAATAAGCCTCCAATCAAGAATCTAATGAAAATCCATGATCATTTTTCAATTTTTTATTAAAAACCTAAAATTGGCTCTAAATCCTTAAATAAGCCTCCAATCAAGAATCTAATCAAAATCCATGATCATTTTTCAATTTTTTATTAAAAACCTAAAATTGGCTCTAAATCCTTAAATAAGCCTCCAATCAAGAATCTAATGAAAATCCATGATCATTTTTCAATTTTTTATTAAAAACCTAAAATTGGCTCTAAATCCTTAAATAAGCCTCCAATCAAGAATCTAATGAAAATCCATGATCATTTTTCAATTTTTTATTAAAAACCTAAAATTGGCTCTAAATCCTTAAATAAGCCTCCAATCAAGAATCTAATGAAAATCCATGATCATTTTTCAATTTTTTATTAAAAACCTAAAATTGGCTCTAAATCCTTAAATAAGCCTCCAATCAAGAATCTAATGAAAATCCATGATCATTTTTCAATTTTTTATTAAAAACCTAAAATTGGCTCTAAATCCTTAAATAAGCCTCCAATCAAGAATCTAATGAAAATCCATGATCATTTTTCAATTTTTTATTAAAAACCTAAAATTGGCTCTAAATCCTTAAATAAGCCTCCAATCAAGAATCTAATGAAAATCCATGATCATTTTTCAATTTTTTATTAAAAACCTAAAATTGGCTCTAAATCCTTAAATAAGCCTCCAATCAAGAATCTAATGAAAATCCATGATCATTTTTCAATTTTTTATTAAAAACCTAAAATTGGCTCTAAATCCTTAAATAAGCCTCCAATCAAGAATCTAATGAAAATCCATGATCATTTTTCAATTTTTTATTAAAAACCTAAAATTGGCTCTAAATCCTTAAATAAGCCTCCAATCAAGAATCTAATGAAAATCCATGATCATTTTTCAATTTTTTATTAAAAACCTAAAATTGGCTCTAAATCCTTAAATAAGCCTCCAATCAAGAATCTAATGAAAATCCATGATCATTTTTCAATTTTTTATTAAAAACCTAAAATTGGCTCTAAATCCTTAAATAAGCCTCCAATCAAGAATCTAATGAAAATCCATGATCATTTTTCAATTTTTTATTAAAAACCTAAAATTGGCTCTAAATCCTTAAATAAGCCTCCAATCAAGAATCTAATCAAAATCCATGATCATTTTTCAATTTTTTATTAAAAACCTAAAATTGGCTCTAAATCCTTAAATAAGCCTCCAATCAAGAATCTAATGAAAATCCATGATCATTTTTCAATTTTTTATTAAAAACCTAAAATTGGCTCTAAATCCTTAAATAAGCCTCCAATCAAGAATCTAATGAAAATCCATGATCATTTTTCAATTTTTTATTAAAAACCTAAAATTGGCTCTAAATCCTTAAATAAGCCTCCAATCAAGAATCTAATGAAAATCCATGATCATTTTTCAATTTTTTATTAAAAACCTAAAATTGGCTCTAAATCCTTAAATAAGCCTCCAATCAAGAATCTAATGAAAATCCATGATCATTTTTCAATTTTTTATTAAAAACCTAAAATTGGCTCTAAATCCTTAAATAAGCCTCCAATCAAGAATCTAATGAAAATCCATGATCATTTTTCAATTTTTTATTAAAAACCTAAAATTGGCTCTAAATCCTTAAATAAGCCTCCAATCAAGAATCTAATGAAAATCCATGATCATTTTTCAATTTTTTATTAAAAACCTAAAATTGGCTCTAAATCCTTAAATAAGCCTCCAATCAAGATTCTAATGAAAATCCATGATCATTTTTCAATTTTTTATTAAAAACCTAAAATTGGCTCTAAATCCTTAAATAAGCCTCCAATCAAGAATCTAATGAAAATCCATGATCATTTTTCAATTTTTTATTAAAAACCTAAAATTGGCTCTAAATCCTTAAATAAGCCTCCAATCAAGATTCTAATGAAAATCCATGATCATTTTTCAATTTTTTATTAAAAACCTAAAATTGGCTCTAAATCCTTAAATAAGCCTCCAATCAAGAATCTAATGAAAATCCATGATCATTTTTCAATTTTTTATTAAAAACCTAAAATTGGCTCTAAATCCTTAAATAAGCCTCCAATCAAGATTCTAATGAAAATCCATGATCATTTTTCAATTTTTTATTAAAAACCTAAAATTGGCTCTAAATCCTTAAATAAGCCTCCAATCAAGAATCTAATGAAAATCCATGATCATTTTTCAATTTTTTATTAAAAACCTAAAATTGGCTCTAAATCCTTAAATAAGCCTCCAATCAAGAATCTAATCAAAATCCATGATCATTTTTCAATTTTTTATTAAAAACCTAAAATTGGCTCTAAATCCTTAAATAAGCCTCCAATCAAGATTCTAATGAAAATCCATGATCATTTTTCAATTTTTTATTAAAAACCTAAAATTGGCTCTAAATCCTTAAATAAGCCTCCAATCAAGAATCTAATCAAAATCCATGATCATTTTTCAATTTTTTATTAAAAACCTAAAATTGGCTCTAAATCCTTAAATAAGCCTCCAATCAAGAATCTAATGAAAATCCATGATCATTTTTCAATTTTTTATTAAAAACCTAAAATTGGCTCTAAATCCTTAAATAAGCCTCCAATCAAGATTCTAATGAAAATCCATGATCATTTTTCAATTTTTTATTAAAAACCTAAAATTGGCTCTAAATCCTTAAATAAGCCTCCAATCAAGAATCTAATGAAAATCCATGATCATTTTTCAATTTTTTATTAAAAACCTAAAATTGGCTCTAAATCCTTAAATAAGCCTCCAATCAAGAATCTAATGAAAATCCATGATCATTTTTCAATTTTTTATTAAAAACCTAAAATTGGCTCTAAATCCTTAAATAAGCCTCCAATCAAGAATCTAATGAAAATCCATGATCATTTTTCAATTTTTTATTAAAAACCTAAAATTGGCTCTAAATCCTTAAATAAGCCTCCAATCAAGAATCTAATGAAAATCCATGATCATTTTTCAATTTTTTATTAAAAACCTAAAATTGGCTCTAAATCCTTAAATAAGCCTCCAATCAAGAATCTAATGAAAATCCATGATCATTTTTCAATTTTTTATTAAAAACCTAAAATTGGCTCTAAATCCTTAAATAAGCCTCCAATCAAGAATCTAATGAAAATCCATGATCATTTTTCAATTTTTTATTAAAAACCTAAAATTGGCTCTAAATCCTTAAATAAGCCTCCAATCAAGAATCTAATGAAAATCCATGATCATTTTTCAATTTTTTATTAAAAACCTAAAATTGGCTCTAAATCCTTAAATAAGCCTCCAATCAAGATTCTAATGAAAATCCATGATCATTTTTCAATTTTTTATTAAAAACCTAAAATTGGCTCTAAATCCTTAAATAAGCCTCCAATCAAGAATCTAATCAAAATCCATGATCATTTTTCAATTTTTTATTAAAAACCTAAAATTGGCTCTAAATCCTTAAATAAGCCTCCAATCAAGATTCTAATGAAAATCCATGATCATTTTTCAATTTTTTATTAAAAACCTAAAATTGGCTCTAAATCCTTAAATAAGCCTCCAATCAAGATTCTAATGAAAATCCATGATCATTTTTCAATTTTTTATTAAAAACCTAAAATTGGCTCTAAATCCTTAAATAAGCCTCCAATCAAGAATCTAATGAAAATCCATGATCATTTTTCAATTTTTTATTAAAAACCTAAAATTGGCTCTAAATCCTTAAATAAGCCTCCAATCAAGATTCTAATGAAAATCCATGATCATTTTTCAATTTTTTATTAAAAACCTAAAATTGGCTCTAAATCCTTAAATAAGCCTCCAATCAAGAATCTAATGAAAATCCATGATCATTTTTCAATTTTTTATTAAAAACCTAAAATTGGCTCTAAATCCTTAAATAAGCCTCCAATCAAGAATCTAATGAAAATCCATGATCATTTTTCAATTTTTTATTAAAAACCTAAAATTGGCTCTAAATCCTTAAATAAGCCTCCAATCAAGAATCTAATCAAAATCCATGATCATTTTTCAATTTTTTATTAAAAACCTAAAATTGGCTCTAAATCCTTAAATAAGCCTCCAATCAAGAATCTAATGAAAATCCATGATCATTTTTCAATTTTTTATTAAAAACCTAAAATTGGCTCTAAATCCTTAAATAAGCCTCCAATCAAGATCTAATGAAAATCCATGATCATTTTTCAATTTTTTATTAAAAACCTAAAATTGGCTCTAAATCCTTAAATAAGCCTCCAATCAAGAATCTAATGAAAATCCATGATCATTTTTCAATTTTTTATTAAAAACCTAAAATTGGCTCTAAATCCTTAAATAAGCCTCCAATCAAGATTCTAATGAAAATCCATGATCATTTTTCAATTTTTTATTAAAAACCTAAAATTGGCTCTAAATCCTTAAATAAGCCTCCAATCAAGATTCTAATGAAAATCCATGATCATTTTTCAATTTTTTATTAAAAACCTAAAATTGGCTCTAAATCCTTAAATAAGCCTCCAATCAAGAATCTAATGAAAATCCATGATCATTTTTCAATTTTTTATTAAAAACCTAAAATTGGCTCTAAATCCTTAAATAAGCCTCCAATCAAGATTCTAATGAAAATCCATGATCATTTTTCAATTTTTTATTAAAAACCTAAAATTGGCTCTAAATCCTTAAATAAGCCTCCAATCAAGATTCTAATGAAAATCCATGATCATTTTTCAATTTTTTATTAAAAACCTAAAATTGGCTCTAAATCCTTAAATAAGCCTCCAATCAAGATTCTAATGAAAATCCATGATCATTTTTCAATTTTTTATTAAAAACCTAAAATTGGCTCTAAATCCTTAAATAAGCCTCCAATCAAGAATCTAATGAAAATCCATGATCATTTTTCAATTTTTTATTAAAAACCTAAAATTGGCTCTAAATCCTTAAATAAGCCTCCAATCAAGATTCTAATGAAAATCCATGATCATTTTTCAATTTTTTATTAAAAACCTAAAATTGGCTCTAAATCCTTAAATAAGCCTCCAATCAAGATTCTAATGAAAATCCATGATCATTTTTCAATTTTTTATTAAAAACCTAAAATTGGCTCTAAATCCTTAAATAAGCCTCCAATCAAGATTCTAATGAAAATCCATGATCATTTTTCAATTTTTTATTAAAAACCTAAAATTGGCTCTAAATCCTTAAATAAGCCTCCAATCAAGAATCTAATGAAAATCCATGATCATTTTTCAATTTTTTATTAAAAACCTAAAATTGGCTCTAAATCCTTAAATAAGCCTCCAATCAAGAATCTAATGAAAATCCATGATCATTTTTCAATTTTTTATTAAAAACCTAAAATTGGCTCTAAATCCTTAAATAAGCCTCCAATCAAGATTCTAATGAAAATCCATGATCATTTTTCAATTTTTTATTAAAAACCTAAAATTGGCTCTAAATCCTTAAATAAGCCTCCAATCAAGATTCTAATGAAAATCCATGATCATTTTTCAATTTTTTATTAAAAACCTAAAATTGGCTCTAAATCCTTAAATAAGCCTCCAATCAAGAATCTAATGAAAATCCATGATCATTTTTCAATTTTTTATTAAAAACCTAAAATTGGCTCTAAATCCTTAAATAAGCCTCCAATCAAGATTCTAATGAAAATCCATGATCATTTTTCAATTTTTTATTAAAAACCTAAAATTGGCTCTAAATCCTTAAATAAGCCTCCAATCAAGATTCTAATGAAAATCCATGATCATTTTTCAATTTTTTATTAAAAACCTAAAATTGGCTCTAAATCCTTAAATAAGCCTCCAATCAAGATCTAATGAAAATCCATGATCATTTTTCAATTTTTTATTAAAAACCTAAAATTGGCTCTAAATCCTTAAATAAGCCTCCAATCAAGATTCTAATGAAAATCCATGATCATTTTTCAATTTTTTATTAAAAACCTAAAATTGGCTCTAAATCCTTAAATAAGCCTCCAATCAAGATTCTAATGAAAATCCATGATCATTTTTCAATTTTTTATTAAAAACCTAAAATTGGCTCTAAATCCTTAAATAAGCCTCCAATCAAGATTCTAATGAAAATCCATGATCATTTTTCAATTTTTTATTAAAAACCTAAAATTGGCTCTAAATCCTTAAATAAGCCTCCAATCAAGAATCTAATGAAAATCCATGATCATTTTTCAATTTTTTATTAAAAACCTAAAATTGGCTCTAAATCCTTAAATAAGCCTCCAATCAAGATTCTAATGAAAATCCATGATCATTTTTCAATTTTTTATTAAAAACCTAAAATTGGCTCTAAATCCTTAAATAAGCCTCCAATCAAGATTCTAATGAAAATCCATGATCATTTTTCAATTTTTTATTAAAAACCTAAAATTGGCTCTAAATCCTTAAATAAGCCTCCAATCAAGATTCTAATGAAAATCCATGATCATTTTTCAATTTTTTATTAAAAACCTAAAATTGGCTCTAAATCCTTAAATAAGCCTCCAATCAAGAATCTAATCAAAATCCATGATCATTTTTCAATTTTTTATTAAAAACCTAAAATTGGCTCTAAATCCTTAAATAAGCCTCCAATCAAGAATCTAATGAAAATCCATGATCATTTTTCAATTTTTTATTAAAAACCTAAAATTGGCTCTAAATCCTTAAATAAGCCTCCAATCAAGATCTAATGAAAATCCATGATCATTTTTCAATTTTTTATTAAAAACCTAAAATTGGCTCTAAATCCTTAAATAAGCCTCCAATCAAGATTCTAATGAAAATCCATGATCATTTTTCAATTTTTTATTAAAAACCTAAAATTGGCTCTAAATCCTTAAATAAGCCTCCAATCAAGAATCTAATGAAAATCCATGATCATTTTTCAATTTTTTATTAAAAACCTAAAATTGGCTCTAAATCCTTAAATAAGCCTCCAATCAAGATTCTAATGAAAATCCATGATCATTTTTCAATTTTTTATTAAAAACCTAAAATTGGCTCTAAATCCTTAAATAAGCCTCCAATCAAGATTCTAATGAAAATCCATGATCATTTTTCAATTTTTTATTAAAAACCTAAAATTGGCTCTAAATCCTTAAATAAGCCTCCAATCAAGATTCTAATGAAAATCCATGATCATTTTTCAATTTTTTATTAAAAACCTAAAATTGGCTCTAAATCCTTAAATAAGCCTCCAATCAAGATTCTAATGAAAATCCATGATCATTTTTCAATTTTTTATTAAAAACCTAAAATTGGCTCTAAATCCTTAAATAAGCCTCCAATCAAGAATCTAATGAAAATCCATGATCATTTTTCAATTTTTTATTAAAAACCTAAAATTGGCTCTAAATCCTTAAATAAGCCTCCAATCAAGATTCTAATGAAAATCCATGATCATTTTTCAATTTTTTATTAAAAACCTAAAATTGGCTCTAAATCCTTAAATAAGCCTCCAATCAAGATTCTAATGAAAATCCATGATCATTTTTCAATTTTTTATTAAAAACCTAAAATTGGCTCTAAATCCTTAAATAAGCCTCCAATCAAGAATCTAATGAAAATCCATGATCATTTTTCAATTTTTTATTAAAAACCTAAAATTGGCTCTAAATCCTTAAATAAGCCTCCAATCAAGATTCTAATGAAAATCCATGATCATTTTTCAATTTTTTATTAAAAACCTAAAATTGGCTCTAAATCCTTAAATAAGCCTCCAATCAAGATTCTAATGAAAATCCATGATCATTTTTCAATTTTTTATTAAAAACCTAAAATTGGCTCTAAATCCTTAAATAAGCCTCCAATCAAGATTCTAATGAAAATCCATGATCATTTTTCAATTTTTTATTAAAAACCTAAAATTGGCTCTAAATCCTTAAATAAGCCTCCAATCAAGAATCTAATGAAAATCCATGATCATTTTTCAATTTTTTATTAAAAACCTAAAATTGGCTCTAAATCCTTAAATAAGCCTCCAATCAAGATTCTAATGAAAATCCATGATCATTTTTCAATTTTTTATTAAAAACCTAAAATTGGCTCTAAATCCTTAAATAAGCCTCCAATCAAGATTCTAATGAAAATCCATGATCATTTTTCAATTTTTTATTAAAAACCTAAAATTGGCTCTAAATCCTTAAATAAGCCTCCAATCAAGATCTAATGAAAATCCATGATCATTTTTCAATTTTTTATTAAAAACCTAAAATTGGCTCTAAATCCTTAAATAAGCCTCCAATCAAGAATCTAATGAAAATCCATGATCATTTTTCAATTTTTTATTAAAAACCTAAAATTGGCTCTAAATCCTTAAATAAGCCTCCAATCAAGATTCTAATGAAAATCCATGATCATTTTTCAATTTTTTATTAAAAACCTAAAATTGGCTCTAAATCCTTAAATAAGCCTCCAATCAAGATTCTAATGAAAATCCATGATCATTTTTCAATTTTTTATTAAAAACCTAAAATTGGCTCTAAATCCTTAAATAAGCCTCCAATCAAGATTCTAATGAAAATCCATGATCATTTTTCAATTTTTTATTAAAAACCTAAAATTGGCTCTAAATCCTTAAATAAGCCTCCAATCAAGATCTAATGAAAATCCATGATCATTTTTCAATTTTTTATTAAAAACCTAAAATTGGCTCTAAATCCTTAAATAAGCCTCCAATCAAGATTCTAATGAAAATCCATGATCATTTTTCAATTTTTTATTAAAAACCTAAAATTGGCTCTAAATCCTTAAATAAGCCTCCAATCAAGAATCTAATGAAAATCCATGATCATTTTTCAATTTTTTATTAAAAACCTAAAATTGGCTCTAAATCCTTAAATAAGCCTCCAATCAAGATTCTAATGAAAATCCATGATCATTTTTCAATTTTTTATTAAAAACCTAAAATTGGCTCTAAATCCTTAAATAAGCCTCCAATCAAGAATCTAATGAAAATCCATGATCATTTTTCAATTTTTTATTAAAAACCTAAAATTGGCTCTAAATCCTTAAATAAGCCTCCAATCAAGATTCTAATGAAAATCCATGATCATTTTTCAATTTTTTATTAAAAACCTAAAATTGGCTCTAAATCCTTAAATAAGCCTCCAATCAAGATTCTAATGAAAATCCATGATCATTTTTCAATTTTTTATTAAAAACCTAAAATTGGCTCTAAATCCTTAAATAAGCCTCCAATCAAGAATCTAATGAAAATCCATGATCATTTTTCAATTTTTTATTAAAAACCTAAAATTGGCTCTAAATCCTTAAATAAGCCTCCAATCAAGATTCTAATGAAAATCCATGATCATTTTTCAATTTTTTATTAAAAACCTAAAATTGGCTCTAAATCCTTAAATAAGCCTCCAATCAAGATTCTAATGAAAATCCATGATCATTTTTCAATTTTTTATTAAAAACCTAAAATTGGCTCTAAATCCTTAAATAAGCCTCCAATCAAGATTCTAATGAAAATCCATGATCATTTTTCAATTTTTTATTAAAAACCTAAAATTGGCTCTAAATCCTTAAATAAGCCTCCAATCAAGATTCTAATGAAAATCCATGATCATTTTTCAATTTTTTATTAAAAACCTAAAATTGGCTCTAAATCCTTAAATAAGCCTCCAATCAAGATTCTAATGAAAATCCATGATCATTTTTCAATTTTTTATTAAAAACCTAAAATTGGCTCTAAATCCTTAAATAAGCCTCCAATCAAGATTCTAATGAAAATCCATGATCATTTTTCAATTTTTTATTAAAAACCTAAAATTGGCTCTAAATCCTTAAATAAGCCTCCAATCAAGAATCTAATGAAAATCCATGATCATTTTTCAATTTTTTATTAAAAACCTAAAATTGGCTCTAAATCCTTAAATAAGCCTCCAATCAAGATTCTAATGAAAATCCATGATCATTTTTCAATTTTTTATTAAAAACCTAAAATTGGCTCTAAATCCTTAAATAAGCCTCCAATCAAGATTCTAATGAAAATCCATGATCATTTTTCAATTTTTTATTAAAAACCTAAAATTGGCTCTAAATCCTTAAATAAGCCTCCAATCAAGATTCTAATGAAAATCCATGATCATTTTTCAATTTTTTATTAAAAACCTAAAATTGGCTCTAAATCCTTAAATAAGCCTCCAATCAAGATCTAATGAAAATCCATGATCATTTTTCAATTTTTTATTAAAAACCTAAAATTGGCTCTAAATCCTTAAATAAGCCTCCAATCAAGATTCTAATGAAAATCCATGATCATTTTTCAATTTTTTATTAAAAACCTAAAATTGGCTCTAAATCCTTAAATAAGCCTCCAATCAAGATTCTAATGAAAATCCATGATCATTTTTCAATTTTTTATTAAAAACCTAAAATTGGCTCTAAATCCTTAAATAAGCCTCCAATCAAGATTCTAATGAAAATCCATGATCATTTTTCAATTTTTTATTAAAAACCTAAAATTGGCTCTAAATCCTTAAATAAGCCTCCAATCAAGATTCTAATGAAAATCCATGATCATTTTTCAATTTTTTATTAAAAACCTAAAATTGGCTCTAAATCCTTAAATAAGCCTCCAATCAAGATTCTAATGAAAATCCATGATCATTTTTCAATTTTTTATTAAAAACCTAAAATTGGCTCTAAATCCTTAAATAAGCCTCCAATCAAGAATCTAATGAAAATCCATGATCATTTTTCAATTTTTTATTAAAAACCTAAAATTGGCTCTAAATCCTTAAATAAGCCTCCAATCAAGATTCTAATGAAAATCCATGATCATTTTTCATTTTTTATTAAAAACCTAAAATTGGCTCTAAATCCTTAAATAAGCCTCCAATCAAGATTCTAATGAAAATCCATGATCATTTTTCAATTTTTTATTAAAAACCTAAAATTGGCTCTAAATCCTTAAATAAGCCTCCAATCAAGATTCTAATGAAAATCCATGATCATTTTTCAATTTTTTATTAAAAACCTAAAATTGGCTCTAAATCCTTAAATAAGCCTCCAATCAAGATTCTAATGAAAATCCATGATCATTTTTCAATTTTTTATTAAAAACCTAAAATTGGCTCTAAATCCTTAAATAAGCCTCCAATCAAGATTCTAATGAAAATCCATGATCATTTTTCAATTTTTTATTAAAAACCTAAAATTGGCTCTAAATCCTTAAATAAGCCTCCAATCAAGATTCTAATGAAAATCCATGATCATTTTTCAATTTTTTATTAAAAACCTAAAATTGGCTCTAAATCCTTAAATAAGCCTCCAATCAAGATTCTAATGAAAATCCATGATCATTTTTCAATTTTTTATTAAAAACCTAAAATTGGCTCTAAATCCTTAAATAAGCCTCCAATCAAGATTCTAATGAAAATCCATGATCATTTTTCAATTTTTTATTAAAAACCTAAAATTGGCTCTAAATCCTTAAATAAGCCTCCAATCAAGATTCTAATGAAAATCCATGATCATTTTTCAATTTTTATTAAAAACCTAAAATTGGCTCTAAATCCTTAAATAAGCCTCCAATCAAGATTCTAATGAAAATCCATGATCATTTTTCAATTTTTTATTAAAAACCTAAAATTGGCTCTAAATCCTTAAATAAGCCTCCAATCAAGATTCTAATGAAAATCCATGATCATTTTTCAATTTTTCATTAAAAACCTAAAATTGGCTCTAAATCCTTAAATAAGCCTCCAATCAAGATTCTAATGAAAATCCATGATCATTTTTCATTTTTTATTAAAAACCTAAAATTGGCTCTAAATCCTTAAATAAGCCTCCAATCAAGATTCTAATGAAAATCCATGATCATTTTTCAATTTTTTATTAAAAACCTAAAATTGGCTCTAAATCCTTAAATAAGCCTCCAATCATGATTCTAATGAAAATCCATGATCATTTTTCAATTTTTTCATTAAAAACCTAAAATTGGCTCTAAATCCTTAAATAAGCCTCCAATCATGATTCTAATGAAAATCCATGATCATTTTTCAATTTTTCATTAAAAACCTAAAATTGGCTCTAAATCCTTAAATAAGCCTCCAATCATGATTCTAATGAAAATCCATGATCATTTTTCATTTTTTATTAAAAACCTAAAATTGGCTCTAAATCCTTAAATAAGCCTCCAATCATGATTCTAATGAAAATCCATGATCATTTTTCAATTTTTTCATTAAAACCTAAAATTGGCTCTAAATCCTTAAATAAGCCTCCAATCATGATTCTAATGAAAATCCATGATCATTTTTCAATTTTTTATTAAAAACCTAAAATTGGCTCTAAATCCTTAAATAAGCCTCCAATCATGATTCTAATGAAAATCCATGATCATTTTTCATTTTTTCATTAAAAACCTAAAATTGGCTCTAAATCCTTAAATAAGCCTCCAATCATGATTCTAATGAAAATCCATGATCATTTTTCATTTTTTCATTAAAAACCTAAAATTGGCTCTAAATCCTTAAATAAGCCTCCAATCATGATTCTAATGAAAATCCATGATCATTTTTTCAATTTTTTCATTAAAAACCTAAAATTGGCTCTAAATCCTTAAATAAGCCTCCAATCATGATTCTAATGAAAATCCATGATCATTTTTCAATTTTTTCATTAAAAACCTAAAATTGGCTCTAAATCCTTAAATAAGCCTCCAATCATGATTCTAATGAAAATCCATGATCATTTTTCAATTTTTCATTAAAAACCTAAAATTGGCTCTAAATCCTTAAATAAGCCTCCAATCATGATTCTAATGAAAATCCATGATCATTTTTCATTTTTCATTAAAAACCTAAAATTGGCTCTAAATCCTTAAATAAGCCTCCAATCATGATTCTAATGAAAATCCATGATCATTTTTCAATTTTTTCATTAAAAACCTAAAATTGGCTCTAAATCCTTAAATAAGCCTCCAATCATGATTCTAATGAAAATCCATGATCATTTTTCATTTTTCATTAAAAACCTAAAATTGGCTCTAAATCCTTAAATAAGCCTCCAATCATGATTCTAATGAAAATCCATGATCATTTTTCATTTTTTCATTAAAAACCTAAAATTGGCTCTAAATCCTTAAATAAGCCTCCAATCATGATTCTAATGAAAATCCATGATCATTTTTCAATTTTTCATTAAAAACCTAAAATTGGCTCTAAATCCTTAAATAAGCCTCCAATCATGATTCTAATGAAAATCCATGATCATTTTTCATTTTTCATTAAAAACCTAAAATTGGCTCTAAATCCTTAAATAAGCCTCCAATCATGATTCTAATGAAAATCCATGATCATTTTTCATTTTTTCATTAAAAACCTAAAATTGGCTCTAAATCCTTAAATAAGCCTCCAATCATGATTCTAATGAAAATCCATGATCATTTTTGAATTTTTCATTAAAAACCTAAAATTGGCTCTAAATCCTTAAATAAGCCTCCAATCATGATTCTAATGAAAATCCATGATCATTTTTGAATTTTTCATTAAAAACCTAAAATTGGCTCTAAATCCTTAAATAAGCCTCCAATCATGATTCTAATGAAAATCCATGATCATTTTTGAATTTTTTATTAAAAACCTAAAATTGGCTCTAAATCCTTAAATAAGCCTCCAATCATGATTCTAATGAAAATCCATGATCATTTTTGAATTTTTCATTAAAACCTAAAATTGGCTCTAAATCCTTAAATAAGCCTCCAATCATGATTCTAATGAAAATCCATGATCATTTTTGAATTTTTCATTAAAAACCTAAAATTGGCTCTAAATCCTTAAATAAGCCTCCAATCATGATTCTAATGAAAATCCATGATAATTTTTGAATTTTTTCATTAAAAACCTAAAATTGGCTCTAAATCCTTAAATAAGCCTCCAATCATGATTCTAATGAAAATCCATGATCATTTTTGAATTTTTAATTGAAAACCTAAAATTGGCTCTAAATCCTTAAATGAGCCTCCAATCATGATTCTAATGAAAATCCATGATCATTTTTCATTTTTTCATTAAAAACCTAAAATTGGCTCTAAATGCCTTAAATAAGCCTCCAATCATGATTCTAATGAAAATCCATGATCATTTTTGAATTTTTTCATTAAAAACCTAAAATTGGCTCTAAATCCTTAAATAAGCCTCCAATCATGATTCTAATGAAAATCCATGATCATTTTTCATTTTTCATTAAAAACCTAAAATTGGCTCTAAATGCTTAAATAAGCCTCCAATCATGATTCTAATGAAAATCCATGATCATTTTTGAATTTTTTCATTAAAAACCTAAAATTGGCTCTAAATCCTTAAATAAGCCTCCAATCATGATTCTAATGAAAATCCATGATCATTTTTCATTTTTTAATTAAAAACCTAAAACTGGCTCTAAATCCTTAAATAAGCCTCCAATCATGATTCTAATGAAAATCCATGATCATTTTTGAATTTTTTCATTAAAAACCTAAATTGGCTCTAAATCCTTAAATAAGCCTCCAATCATGATTCTAATGAAAATCCATGATCATTTTTGAATTTTTTCATTAAAAACCTTAAATTGGCTCTAAATCCTTAAATAAGCCTCCAATCATGATTCTAATGAAAATCCATGATCATTTTTGAATTCTTAATTGAAAACCTAAAAATGGCTCTAAATCCTTAAATAAGCCTCCAATCATGATTCTAATGAAAATCCATGATCATTTTTCATTTTTTCATTAAAAACCTAAAATTGGCTCTAAATCCTTAAATAAGCCTCCAATCATGATTCTAATGAAAATCCATGATCATTTTTGAATTCTTAATTGAAAACCTAAAAATGGCTCTAAATCCTTAAATAAGCCTCCAATCATGATTCTAATGAAAATCCATGATCATTTTTTAATTTTTTCATTAAAAACCTAAAAATGGCTCTAAATCCTTAAATAAGCCTCCAATCATGATTCTAATGAAAATCCATGATCATTTTACATTTTTTTGTTAAAAACCTAAAATTGGCTCTAAATCCTTAAATAAGCCTCCAATCATGATTCTAATGAAAATCCATGATCATTTTTGAATTTTTCATTAAAAACCTAAAATTGGCTCTAAATCCTTAAATAAGCGTCCAATCATGATTCTAATGAAAATCCATGATCATTTTACATTTTTTTGTTAAAAACCTAAAATTGGCTCTAAATCCTTAAATAAGCCTCCAATCATGATTCTAATGAAAATCCATGATCATTTTTGAATTTTTCATTAAAAACCTAAAATTGGCTCTAAATCCTTAAATAAGCCTCCAATCATGATTCTAATGAAAATCCATGATCATTTTTGAATTCTTAATTGAAAACCTAAAAATGGCTCTAAATCCTTAAATAAGCCTCCAATCATGATTCTAATGAAAATCCATGATCATTTTTTAATTTTTTCATTAAAAACCTAAAAATGGCTCTAAATCCTTAAATAAGCCTCCAATCATGATTCTAATGAAAATCCATGATCATTTTTGAATTTTTAATTGAAAACCTAAAATTGGCTCTAAATGCTTAAATAAGCGTCCAATCATGATTCTAATGAATTTTGAATTTTTTTGAATTTTTTTTTCATTTTTGAATTTTTCATTAAAAACCTAAAAATGGCTCTAAATCCTTAAATAAGCCTCCAATCAAGATTCTAATAAAAATCCATGATCATTTTTGAATTTTTTCATTAAAAACCTAAAAATGGCTCTAATTACTTAAATAAGCCTCCAATCATGATTCTAATGAAATCCATGATCATTTTTGAATTTTTTTATTAAAAACCTAAAATTGGCTCTAAATCCTTAAATAAGCCTCCACTCGTGATTCTAATGAAAATTTTTCTTTCCTTTTCAGTTTTCGTTCCTAATGGCTGAAGCTGTTATGTGTCATTATAATCACAATGTTTTGACTTTTAACTATCGTCGGAATACTAAGACCACAATCCATTGGGTGTTACAGGTCTTGGGCGGAAGCACCGGAATTGCTGGTGTTCTAGTTAAATGCATTCAGAAAAACTTTTCTTTACATTCGATTCATGGAAAATTAGGTAAAATTGATCAGATAAGATATCTTATTAATTTTTTCATTAACGCTTTTCTTCTCCATCTACAGGTTTCGCTGCCTTTATTTTATGCTGCATTAGTTTCCTATCTGGTTTATCGGCTTTATTCTCGACCAGAATCAAACGTTTAGTCAGTCCTTTACTGAATAAAACTTTCCACAATGTGTTGGGTTTGGGGACATTTGCTGTTGCTTTATCGTCTCAATATTATGGTTATGAGACGGGTTACTTTAGTCGTAAAGCCCCTTCAAATGATTTTATAGTTTTAATGAAATGTTTAACCTTAATATCGTTGGTATTGTCATGTCTTGGGGCCCTGAAAGCATTATTTCATAAGTCAACGAATATTGTTAGACACTATAGTTAGGAAAAGACGTTAATTTATGAATTGTTTTTTTATTAATTTTATTTATATAAAAAATATATATCGTTTTTTTCAGATTTTAATATATATATCTCTATTAAAGTCTATTTTAAGTTATCAATTATTTAATAGAATTATTTTTAATAGAAAATAAAAAATATGATTTTATGTAAAACGATTTCGGAAATTTTAATATCGTGGGTCTAATAACAATTAACACTTTTTCTTTCAGTGTCTTTTATATCATTTGTTTATATTAAACACTTTCTTTGCCTCCAACTCCGATAATATATGCATGTCTCAATACTAAACGATAGATAAAAATTTAATCAAAGACAGTATGAGATGAGTCCCCCCCATAATTTCAGATATCTAAAAGAGCTAAATGATATTTTGAAATTAATAACAGAACAGAGAAAATGAGGTCTCAATCTGAAATCCAAATCCAGAATTTGAACTGGAATCACTACTAAAATTTCAACAAAAATCTGCACTAGAATTTGGACTAGAACAGAAACCTTAATTAGAATTTGCCGAAAAATCTGAACCAAAATCAGAAAAAGAACTTAAGCTAGAAACTGAACTGGAATGTAAACTAGAACTGAACTAGAACTTAATAGAACTGAACTAGAACTGACCTATAACTTAACTAGAATAGGACTTGAACTGAACAAGAACTGAAGTAGAACTGAACTAGATCCAAACTAAATCTGAACTAAAACTAAACTAGAACTTGAATAGAGCTAAACCAGAACCGAAATAGAACTGAACTAAAACTAAACTAGAACTGAACTAGAACTTAACTAGAATTGGACTTGAACCGAACGAGAACTGAACTAAAACTAAACTAGAACTTGAATAGAACTGAACTAGATCCAAACAAGATCTGAACTAAAACTGAACTTGAATTGAACTAAAACTGAACCTGAACCGAAAAAGAACTGAACTAGAACTTAAGTAAAATTGATCTGCAATAGAAGAAGAATTAATGCAAAACTATTTTATAATTCATCCACAACTGAACTTGAATTTATTCAGAACTAAATTATAGTTGATCCGGAATTACCAACAAATGATTCCGAACTGATTTATAAACTATTTAGATTTACAACTGACTTAAATTGGTCCAAATATGAACTAAAACTTGACTAGAATTGACAGAGAAAAAATGTCAGGACTTAACTGAAGTAAATCCAGAAATGAACCCAAACTGGACGAAAATTGAGCTAAAATAAATTTTGAAATGATCTATAAATAAAATTGAACTAATAAACTTAAACAGATTCCAAATTGCACCTCAATTAAAATAAAAATATTCCAAATTTGATCCGGATCGAAAATTTCATGATTTTAAAAATTGAGTTTTTTTTTCAAATCATGAAATTTTAAGAAATAACTCTTTTAAGTCCCCAAACATCTATTACAAAGTTATTTTAGACATCTAATAAGTGAATTCGATAACGAGGAAAAAACAAAAAGTTTACTTCTGTATATGGAAAACAATTTATCTATCAATCAACCCAAAACGTATGAAATCAATGTCGTAAAACTTTAAAGATGATTAGTTCCATAATAAATTTCAAACATTGATGTTTAAGTAAGATCGTAATACCCGGAAATAATAATGAGACAAACTGGTAAAATTATCATTAATAAAGTGGAGAAAATTTCAAAGCCCAAATCGGTCGTAATAAAAAATCAAACGCCTACAAAATGTCAAATTATTGAATTTATATTCGTTTCGATAAATCGTTTATTAATCGGTTTTGTTACGATCTATATGTGTTGGATGTGTTTAAGATTAAATTATGAGGAAATACCATTTCATGCGGTACTATGTACTCTGGGGGTAAGAAGGGTATAAAGACAGTTATATGGTCTATTATTTTTACTCATTTGTTTTTTTTTTTTTGTATCGCTTTAGTTTGTTTGCCTAATGTCTGAAGGATTATTATCACATTATCGTGGTAATGCCTGGACTTTATTGTGTTTTCGTACGGAAAAATCTTGTACTCATTGGATTTTACAATTGACGGGTTCCATGGTGGGACTATTTGGTATTGGAATTAAGATATATATAGAAGAAGTACATTTTCATACGGTACATGGTTTAGTGGGTGAGTAAAAAACATGAAAATAATTATAATTTAGTTATAATTTAAGGTAATGCGAAAAAGGATGAAAATGTTAAATCACTTTTATAATTTCTCTTTTAAAAGTAAATTTTTAAAATTTTAAATTGAAACAAATTTAAGGAATTAACCATATTTTGAAAGCGCCTTAAAGTAGGCTTTAAAAATAGTCTCTTTAAAACATTTACAGAGGGGTAATTTTAATTAAAAAAGAGTATTATCAGTATTATATTGAATTATATTTCTATAATCATGTAATAATTCCAATTAGGAAATGTTTTTCTCAATAAGAAAAATTTCAAAAATTAGTTTAAATATTAAGAGTCATATTAAAGATTATGTTATTCCCCAGGGCACTTTTTAAAACTAGTGTTTTCATCACAGATCACAGACAAATATGGAATTATTTTTTCTAGTCTCGACTTATATGCCTAAGGACCACTTTTATGTTAACCCTTGAATAACAAGACTATAGTACGAAAAATGAAATGGAGAAAAATCTGTAACTCTCGAAAAGACAGCTCTATTTTACTTAGTGATAGTCAAGGTGTCAGCAAATTTAAAATTAGTGTTTGGATTTTGTGTGCCTCGTGGGGTCGCTCCACAGAGTCCCAAAGTGGGACACTTCAGGTCGTTATATCTGAACTAATTTAAAAGATTTTCATATGAACAAAAATTCTGCTATAGAAGACCTACATAAACCACGTCGCATGGTTAAATACATCTAATGGTTTAGGAGATATTAAGTGTCAAATATAAAATTTTACTTCTGACAGACCTTGACGAAGTTTTTATATTATTGTGGCTCCAAGTTGTGACCGATTTAAAAAAAAAAACTTCTTTTTTCTTTCTTTCCTTTTTCTGATTTTCTTGCTTTTAATATGAGTTAACAACAACAAAAGGGGTTGTTCTTTTATGGTGCAATAAGATCTGAGGCAAGATATGACACTTGATAAGAAAAACACACACACAACCTCTTTCCTGATTATAATTAAAATTATAAATTTATTTGAAAATTTCAATAAACTATTGATTTTAAGTTTAGCACATGAGAGTAAAGTGGCAACAAGTGATTTGAAAAGTCAGAAGGGAAAAGAGAGTTTATTAAAAAAACCGGTTACAATATAAACAATTTTGAAAGAAAAATATTCAACTTAAAGAAAAATTTAGCTAAAAAACAAATATTTTTATATGAAGAAATAAATTAATAAGAATAAATAATAAAAAATCAAATAGTTAATTAAAAAGATTATTAAATACATTTCATTAAGTAAATAAATAAAAAAATAAATAAGTAAACATATGATTAAAAGAATAAATAAATAAAATAAATAAATAAATAAATAAATAAATAAATAAATAAATAAATAAATAAATAAACAAATAAATAAATTAATAAATTAATTAATAACAAATAATAAATAAATAAATAAATAAATAAATAAATAAATAAGCAAATAAATGAACAAATAAATAAATAAATAAATAAATAAATAAATAAATAAACGAATAAATAAATAAATAAATAAATAAATAAATAAATAAATAAATAAATAAACAAATAAATAAATTAATTAATAACAAATAATAAATAAATAAATAAATAAATAAATAAATAAATAAATAAATAAGCAAATAAATGAACAAATAAATAAATAAATAAATAAATAAATAAATAAATAAACGAATAAATAAATTAATAAATAAATAAACAATTAAAAAATTAATTAATTAATTAATTAATTAATTAATTAATAAACAAATAAATAAATAAATAAGTAAATAAGCAAATAAATAAGCAAATAAATAAAAATAAATAAACAAATAAATCAATAATTAACCAATCGAATAAATAAATAAACAAATAAACAAATTAATTAATTATTAAATTAATTAATTAATTAATTAATTAATTAATTAATTAATAAACAAATAAATAAACAAATAAATAATTAAATAAATGATTAAACGAACAAATAAATAAATAAATTAATAAAAAATAAACAAATTAATTAATTAATTAATAAACAAATAAATCAATAATTAACCAATTGAATAAATAAATAAATACACAAGTTAATTAATAACAAATAAAAAATAAATAAATAAATAAATAAATAAATAAATAAATAAATAAGCAAATAAATGAACAAATAAATAAATAAATAAATAAATAAATAAATAAATAAATAAATAAACGAATAAATAAATTAATAAATAAATAAATAAATAAATAAATAAATAAACAAATAAATAAATTAATTAATAACAAATAATAAATAAATAAATAAATAAATAAATAAATAAATAAATAAATAAATAAGCAAATAAATGAACAAATAAATAAATAAATAAATAAATAAATAAACGAATAAATAAATTAATAAATAAATAAATAAATAAATAAATAAATAAATAAACAAATAAATAAATTAATTAATAACAAATAATAAATAAATAAATAAATAAATAAATAAATAAATAAATAAATAAATAAATAAATAAGCAAATAAATGAACAAATAAATAAATAAATAAATAAATAAATAAACGAATAAATAAATTAATAAATAAATAAACAATTAAAAAATTAATTAATTAATTAATTAATTAATTAATTAATTAATTAATTAATAAACAAATAAATAAATAAATAAGTAAATAAGCAAATAAATAAGCAAATAAATAAAAATAAATAAACAAATAAATCAATAATTAACCAATCGAATAAATAAATAAACAAATAAACAAATTAATTATTAAATTAATTAATTAATTAATTAATTAATTAATTAATAAACAAATAAATAAACAAATAAATAATTAAATAAATGATTAAACGAACAAATAAATAAATAAATTAATAAAAAATAAACAAATTAATTAATTAATTAATAAACAAATAAATCAATAATTAACCAATTGAATAAATAAATAAATACACAAGTTAATTAATAACAAATAAAAAATAAATAAATAAATAAATAAATAAATAAACAAATAAATATGATAATCAATAAATAATTTATTAATCAAGTAAATAAATAATTAAATAAAGCAATATTCCAATAACTGATCGTGCGACAACAAATTCAGTAAAAAAAATTAACAAATTAGAAGCCAAAAATTGTTTCCTTTATCGAAATCTCCGCATATTAACTCAATCGATAAACCGTGAACAGGAACATCGGTTTTAAATCATCAAGTCCCCCTACAAATATAACGATCGATATCGAAATTTATTCCAAAATAGAGAAGAACCTTTAGATCTGAACTCCCTGAACTTAAGTGATAAACAAAAATTACGAATTCAATGAATTAATGAATAAATAAATCATAAAACAAACTTGAATTGTTGTAACTTATGTTCCAAACTTAAAAAAAAAACAACAAATCAACTAAATAACAAATCTGTACCACAACAAAATTCAATTCAAAATATACCTCATCCATTGGAAAAACAACATTTATTATATCTATTTAATAATTATGATCCTTCAGCCTGGATTAATCATTTGCAACAGCTAACAAATTCAACAGATCATCAAAATACAGATCAGCAGCAAAATCATATGGAAAATGCCGATCGTACAATATATCATTTAGTCAATTACTCTAGAAATTCGGATATGAAAATAACAAAGCATAACGGTTCCTCTCACAACAATTGCACTTCAATTTCCGAACGATCTCATTGTCAAAAACAATAATTGAAATACTTTAAACAATAATGAAGATCAAAATTCTATTAATAAAACAAACAATTCACTTAATTCGAAACCAAAATCAATTAAGGAAATATCGATCAAACTCCCAATAATTGGAGTCCAGCTTCCGAACGAACAGATTATCAAAATGATCATCTTCATAATCTAAACAATATTGAAAAATCCTGTTAATAAAACAAATGATCTCGAACGATCGGATTATCAAAACAATAAATCAAATGTCTTAAACACTATTCAAGGAACTGATCGCACAACAACTTATTCAGCTAAAAAAATCCTCAAAATCAAAACCAAAAGAATTAATCGATCGTTGTTTGGTTTATTTGAGTTCATCACAGGAATACATTTGTCATGGTAAAAATTTCTTTTCAATTAAAAATGAAATTAAAAAATTAATCGATTTATATTTATATACGAAATTCTCAAAAGATAAAATACAAAAGGGGAAGAATAAAATGGAAACGTTCTTCTATTAAACTGGAGTACGAGAAAAAGAAACGGATAAATGTTTAAAATCTTGAGAACTTAATTTATATCGTAGATAATCTGAGATTTTTAAATTCTCTTTTAAAATTTCAAGAACATAAGTTTTTCCCTCAAACCACAAGAGTTGATTTGGACATGACAGAGATGGCCAACTGCTTTGGTAGGAGTCTTTAATGCACTAAATTAATTAAATAGCTTATTTAGCACTTAATTGGAACTGCGATAGAACGGAACTAGAACAGAATCAGACTGAACTAAAACGGAATTAGAAGTGAACTAGAACTGAACTAGAAATTAACTCGAGCAAAACTAGAATTTAACTAGAAATGAACTAGAACTAAACTACAACCCAACTTGAACTAAACAGGAACTGAATTAGAACTGAACTAAAACTGAACTAGAATTGAGCTAAAACTTAACTGCTGAACCAGAACTAAAATAGAACTAAACTAGAACTGAACTATAGCTGATCTAGAGCAGAAACAGACTGAACTAGAACAGAATTATAACTGAACAACAACAATACATTCCTTTTCACCTTTTTTTATTTTAGGTCTTGCCACATCGGCTTTACTAGTACTCAGTCTTTTAAGCGGTCTTAGCGCCCTATATGCCAATGAAATGAAACTCTGCATACAGCCTTTATTCAATAAAGCCTTTCACAATATCTGGGGTCTATTAACATTCACCATGGCCATGTTTAGCATGTATACAGCCTTTGAAACGGAAATATTTTTTCAACATTCATTAGATGCAGCCAACTATAAGGATTTCAAATGGTTGATACAAGGATGTATTATCATTATATGGTTATTAACCAGTTATGGTCCATTATGGTGTTTAATATATACAAAATTATGGAGGTCTTGTTGATGGAATTACTTAAAAATAAAACAAAATTTCGAAAATATTTTAATTTTTTTTAACATAAATATATTTTTTATTTATTTATTTTTTTTTTTAATTTTAATTCGAGTGCTCTTGATTTTTAATAAATATTTTTTAATACTTTTTTTTGTGTGTGTAAATTAGCAATAATAATTTTTTGTTTTATTATAAATAATTTAATAAAAAAACTTATAAAACTAAATTAATTTGATTTTAAGTTAATAAATCATGTCATGGAATTAATAAAAAACAAAAAAAGTAATTTTATAAAAAAATATATTTTAATTTTAAAGTTTTTTCTTTTACCAAATTAAAAATACATGAGATTTTTTGTGTTTCTATATTGTAAAGCACTATAAAGGCAATATTTCGTTAATTATATATATTTCAGCAAGTTTTAAGTAAATTAGTAGTTTTAATATGTTTTTTTATATAAAAATCATTAATATTTGTGGAATTTCTTTTAAGGTTTTTTTATATCTAAACAATATCACGTTGTTGTTATCAAGTTTTTAATTTATTTGGTAGAGGTGTTGGAATCCAAAAAGAGATCTTAGCTAAAGGTTTCAAAGGATTAAAGTTATTTTGTAAGGAATTCTAAAATTTAGACACAAGAACTGAGATAGAAGTGAACTGGAAATGAACTAGAATTGAACTAAAACTGTATTAAAACTGATCTAGAACTGAACTATAAACGAATTGGAACTGATTTAAAACTGAACCAAAACTAAACTAAAGTAAAAGTGAACTAGAACTGCACCAGAACTGAACATGAAATAAACAAGAGCTGAACTAGAACTAAACCAGAAATAGAACTGAACGGATTTGAATTTGAACTGAACTAGAAGTGAACTAAAACAGAACTAAAATTGAACATAAACTGAACCACAACTTAACTACAAATGATTTACAACTGAACTAGAAAAGAACCAGAACTGAACTAAATTTGTACTAGAACTGAACATGAAATAAACAAGAACTGAACCAGAACTAAAACTGAACTAGAACTATACTAAAACTTCTTGACTTGAACGGAATTATGAACTAGAACTAAACGGAATTATAAACTAGAACTGAATTAGAACTAAACTAGAGAAAAGGACTGGAACAATATTAAAACAAAACAAGAACTGAACAGGAAAGTTAAAGTGAACCAGAACTGAACTTAAACTGAACTAAATAATTGAATTCTAAATAATTTAAACTCAAATAAATAAATCCTTTGTAAACCGATATTCTTCAAATTTGGCAAGATGTTTTTTAAAACAAAATATTTTTGTATTAACAAAATTATTATTTTGAAAAATCTAAATAAACCTCCACCAAATAATTTCCTACAAAATCTATAAGCTGCTCTTTTTTTTCCATTTATCCTTTCCAACCAAAATGTTTATCCCTTTTACATTTTATTAAAACGTTTTTGTGAGAAACCCATGGGAAAAGCATCAATATGTTGTCGTATCCAAGAAACTTTACCATTTTTATCGGTATTTAATAGAAATTTCATATCATTAAACGAATCATCAGCCGAACAACAATGTTTATCCGAACAAAAACGACAATTATTAAAGTTAGTTGCCGAAGAAGAGGATGATGATGAAAATGCATAATCTTCATATATGATTTTAGATGATTTTTGATCGTATCTCAAGTATAAAGTTAAACAAACAAATAATAAGAAGAGTAAAATACATGTAGCACCACTGGCAATACTGGCCTTTTCCAAAATAGGTCTTGGACGTTTTGGTTGATAGGAACCATCCAACTCTTTGTATTCACAACGAGGACCCATAAAACCTATAGCACATTCACAATTATACATAACAGAATCACCAATTTTGACAGTGAAACAGGTGGCCTCATTTAAACAATACCAGGCATCATAATTGGCAGGACATTTAAATGTGGGAAATGTTATATTAGGACGAGGTGTAGTACTAGTAGTGGTGGTGGTTGTAGTCGAAGTAGTGCCTGCTGTAGTGGTAGCAGGAGCTCTTGTGGTGGTAGGAGCATTAATGGGTCGGGGTTTGGGTAAAGAACGACTAGAACAAGCCAGGCCAGAGGGCGTTAGATTAATAAATACTAAAAGGCAGCTTATAAATATAAAATGGAATTTTGGTTTGAAATAACACAATAAATTTGTTAAACGAAACATTTTGAATTTTCTTAATATTGAGAAAAATATTTTAAATGGAATGAGTATTTGTTGTTGTTGTGTTAATACTATTTTTTTTAAATAAATTAAGTTTTTTTTAATGAGGTCAAGTTTTTTGTTTTTTCTATTTAAATTAATTATAAAAAAATTAATACAATATTTGGTTATTTAAGAATTTTTCCAGCTAATTTACAATTAGTTTTTCTTTTTTATTATTAATTAAATAATTTAATTAATTTAATATTTGGTTTATATACTTGAGAGTGTAATAATAAATTGGTTTTTATGTTAAAATTCTTAAAAAATAAATTATGTTTAAAAAAAGACAATCACATTTACAATAATCTAAAAAGAACTTAATTAATATTTGAATAATTATTAAAAATTCTTGGTTAAATGTTGAGAAAATCGATCACTTTTATAGAGAGTTTTAGAAGGCTTTCTGAAAAACCACTGTTCCAATTGTGTTTCTCCCTTGGAAAGGGGTCCTTTAACGTTGATTTCCTGCCTTAAACGTGGGTCAGCCTATTGGGGGGGAAGTAAAAGAGAATAAAAACACAAAATTAATTCTTATTGCAAAATATTCCCCCAAAATTAATTGATTTTTTAATGATGATTACTGAAAACAATTTTTAATGAAAAAGAGAATGATTAATATTTAAACAAAAATTTTAGTAGTAATAAAACGTATTTTAGATTTCTAATGGCAACTTAGACAACTTAACAAGATCCAACAAATCAACAAATGATAGTATGAGAGTGTTTGCGCTGATTTACAGTGTGTCCAAATCGATTTTATAGCGAATAATTCTGTGATATTAAAATGAAATTTCACATAGTTAGAGCTGAGGTGTTTGCTGTTGATTTGAAGGTGTAGAAGCGCCTATATGATCAGAGGCGCTGTCATTAACTCACCAAAGTTAACCACCTTGGGTATGATGCTTTTTTAATTGAATTTTTAATCTATTTTTACCCTTGACTTTTTTAGTCATTTAAAGTTAGCGGGTTTCATTATGGGTTTTAATTTTTTTTAGAAATAAGTGCCAGATTCCCTACAAATTTTATCAATGGAACCCTTCAATTTATTAATCTAAAGTTGAGACGTCGAAAAAAATTGAGGATTTTTGAGATTTTTCCATTTTTTTGTCCATTTTTTTTGCTGGACTTAATATTTCAATATTATTTTATAAAGAAATCTTAATTATTAAATTCGAATGAATTCAAGCTAGAACTCAAGCCAGAGATTATCCCCAATCCCTATACAAAGAGGATCAATTTTAACAAAATTTTTTTAATTTATTTCCTTAAATTCCTCAAGCAGCACAGTTGGGAACATCTCCACATAATCCTTAATAATTAGTTGCATCTGTAATGTAAGCACTCCTAAAGACTTTTCTTTCGATCGTCCCTTATAATGAAACGTGATCATTAAAGTTGAAAATTCAAAACTTCAAATTTTTAAACACGATTAACACAGATTCAGATTTTGGGTATTTCGTATGGAAAGTGGGAATATTTTTAATTATCTGAGTCATGGACAAGTTCACATCATACAACATATTAAATTTTTCAATAAACATCGTTATTCGTATCAATGTTATGAAAGTTTAAATATTAATTTATTTTTAACAAAAATAAATCGAAATTTTAAGTTTTGCGAAAAACTTGTAACTTCAAATGATCCTCCACTTATTCCTTTTTTAAAAATTACAAATCTTTATTCTAACCAAATAAGGAGTGAGATTGAAAAATTCATAACATACAAATTTAATATTTTATATTGTCACTTTGCTCGAACAGGTATTCCCCCTTCGTTTAAAATCTACCACACTTTTGGACACCGTTTTGTGCTCATCAATTCTCTTTTAACAAGAGCGCAATATCTTCCACTGGCCAGTGCTCCGAATAGTTTGTAGCATTAATTCAATTCATACAAATATCACATTATTGTTTTTGTACCACTCAAGGGTTTGTTTACATACTACTAAGTCAGGTCAAAAATAATGGACACATACATTATGAAGTGTTATGAATGGAGCAGATTTTTTTAACATCCCTGATGTAAAATTCGATATAATAGATCCTAATGATTGACTTCGTTTGCCGCAACAGCATATTGCTTGTCATACCAAAAACATTTTGGGAATTCTGACCGCTGTTGGATCCTTTCTTCACATTCCCTCAAGCATCAGCAACAAAAAGTTTTAACCAGGAAGTTGCGAAAAAATCTGCCAGAACATACACTTCATCATCCATTGTGTAGCAAAAATATTTTTTTAGAAATTTTGCCTTCCATTTTCTTGCTCTGTTTTTGGCCTCTAATTTTTAGCGGCGTTCTTGTCAGGCACTTTTTGAACCTTGTATCTTGTAAACCTGTATTAGAGCTTTAACTTTTCATACCAAATAGACTGAACACTGAGCTAAACGGTCTCCTTTCCCTATAGGATGTGTTGAGAACACTTAGAAAATGCTTTCAATTTTTGGTCTTTCGAAAACATCATGTGTGAGCGGCTTCCTTTTTTCCCTGAAGGCAGGTTTCTAGCACGGACAAGTCTCCCGGTATTGTTTAATAACATGCGGACAGCTTTGGGCAGCAGGACCTTTGAATGTTTGACCAACTTTTTGTGGGACCAACATTATTTCTGGTCTCTCAATGAGATAATTAACTCGTTTTTTATCTAAAGAATTACACACGCACTTCAGACAGATTTAACTTTAAATACTCCCTCTTCTTCTCCAATATTTTGGTGTAGACTGTATAACAATTAATAATAATTTCTTTTAAGTCTTCTCTTTATTTTTATTTTTTGCTTACACGCACTTTTGTAGACATTAACATACTTTAGTTTAGTTTATGTTCTCTTTTTCTTCCTTCCTGTCTGTCGTTGTGTCTGGGCCAATTTTTTTTTTTAAACACTGAATAACAATAATATACTCTCAGACATTTGAGATCAAAGGAAACTTAGGCAC